>JBBPBX010054153.1:9145-23577 GCA_038048925.1 Garcialebias charrua
TATATAAACACTATCCTGAAGCCAACAGTGCTTCCACTGGCTGATTTCTTCGGAAATGGAGAGAAAGTTTTGCAGCGCAAAGTCAGAAATAATGATCTATCTACTAAACTCACAGAACTGGCAGCAAAGTCGCAAATAGTCCTAAAACTTCCTAAAGTTCAATTACCCACTTGCACATAAACCTGACTTCTTCATTGCAGGGTAGGTCTGCTGAACTGGAACCAAGCCCGATTGGAACGGAGCTGCTGTTCTGCAGAGCTGGTGAGTAAAATATTTCAGTACTGTACAGTACATATATGCATGTTATTAAAATTACACAGGTTTGAGAGTTTAGAACATTGTAAAGAACATTGCAAGAGTGTGGAAGGTTTTATAAAGCATTATTGTAAGATGCCTGGGTTTTCTCTGCCACTCACTCTCTCCACAGCCAATCAACCACTGATTCAATCCACCTGCTGCTGACTGAAGAAACCTAACCGACTGGTGTATATAAACTCTATCAACTGTCTTACTGAGAGAAACTCAATTTCGGTCCTGTGTATGTCCTGTACTGTACATATTGCAGATCTGACAATAAAGTTGACTTTGACTTTTGACTTTGACTTTATTGTAATTCACTGACAGCCATCTAAAATCTTATTGTAACTGGTTCTTACCATTTGTGATTTTCTCCAGGGAATCCCATGTCCTGCTCACATGAGTCGTTCCAAGACCCCCTTGCTCCTTTGTGGCACGCCTGTGGATCACTAGTGTCCCTTCAACTATCAACTACAAACAATTCAGCCTGTGTCGACCTGCTCCTCTGTCCGCCAATACTCACCTCTGCTTGAATCTTCTAAAAACCCAGGACCTCGCTTCCCCCTCGCTGGCCTCATCTACAAGACGTTATCTGCTGTTCTAAAGACCATACTTCAAACATCGTCCCTGAATGAACTCGATTAATCAACTTTTCCTCATTTTCCTTTCAGCCCACTGCTGCACATGTAAATAAAAATGTTGTTTTTGTACTTCTGACTCTGTCATTCTTCTCAGTCTGCTTATTTGTGGTCGACAATTAATGTAAACATGATAATTACAATTTATATAAATACTAAAATAAATATAGTGTTTCTATTTTGTGGTTTTTCACCTATCACAGTGGTGTCTGGAACATAACCCTCAACACTTGTACTAATACAAGTACAGTAGGACAGTCAGTATTTCCTACTGCTCTTGAATGCAGCCCATGTATCATAGTCACCTTATTCCACCTGGCATATTCAGAGATTGGGATAGACGTGACAGGAAAATGAAAATTTCTTATAAATCAAAGGGAGCCACAGCAGAAAAAGTTTGGGAACCACTGCTGTAATCTACCAGCACTGTTTTAAAGTTCATGAGACAGTTTGCTGTCAGACACATATACACACAGAAGTAATTACAGTACATGTTTGCCTGCCACCATGAAACACAGGCGCTGATTTTGAAAAAGTACAAGAAGTAGTAAATTAAAACATTATACAGAAATTGTTAAAGCTGCCATGGAAATAATATTACTTTTTTTTTCACTTATTTGTCAAACCATGACAACAGCATGACATTTATTTCTTGCTTTCACAAAGAAAATGTCAAGGTCCCCTATCAAGACTGTTTGGAAGAATCTGTATTCACTGCAAAACTAACCTCATTCTCAACAACAACAAAAATACACACACATAAAAAAAAGTTTAACACAATAAGGTTGCACAGTTGAAATGGCTGAAATGAAATCAATCAAGCTGTGCTGAAATGTTACAAGCAGGTTAATAACACATTTTATAAAATGGGCAAGGACACATTCATGGCGCGTGTTGCATTGAGGTTGCATAAACAGGCACCTGTAGCATAATTGCGTACTAGCCAATGTGCATTAATGTGACATTGTTCCCTCTTGTTTTACCTTCTGCCATTTGTAAATGGACTTAATAACAAGCCATTACTTAATTGAATCCAGAGTTTGAGCTAAATGTGGTGGTTTAGATCAGTCAATCTAAACAGGCCAGTGTTGTGGTTTAACAATGTTTGGTTGCCACTTGACGTCAAGGCAAACAAAAATAAACAAATTAATAAATAAAATCAGCTTTGCTGTTGCATCAAGGAAGAAAAAAAAAAGAATGGCATGCTGCATTTTTCTCTTCCCAGACATAGTCATGAGTAGTTATCAGTAGCAATCTCAAGCACTCCCAAATCTCCATCCATTGTCCAAATGAGTACACTGTCTCTGTGCTGCTGCTTTTGCCAACCCTCACATTTTATGTCCCTCCAGGTCAAACAAACATTGCTCTCAATCTCTTTAACTCCTCTGTTCACTACCTACTCATCCATGTGGTTGTGTTCATTCTCTTATTTTTATTATTTGGCTCTCTTGACACTTTGCTTCAACTGTGTATCTTCCCCACTTGCCCATACCCCACCTTCCTCTCTGCCTTATCCTCTTTGATGGAACTGTTCCATGTTTAAGAGTGCAATAGTGTGATGGATGGCCTAATGGGAAGAGATAAAGCATTAAAACTCTAATTCATGGGGACATGATGTTCAGAGGATTTTAGTGAGATCCACTTCAGAGGAGGACTGCATGTGTTTTTGCGTCAGATTGTGAGATTATCCATGTTCAGGCTCTTGTCAATGAATGAGATTCAGTCTTTTAAGTGTTTATTTGTATGTACAGACACAGCGCAGTCTCCATGCTGTGAAAGAAATATATCTCTGGGGGAATTGGCTAGGCCCTCCTTTAAAATTTTACATGACGGTGATCATCCTTTCCTCTCTAACACATGTTTTTAGAAATAGTGCTGTAGTTAATCCTATTTCTTGGAGAGGGGAAAATTTGCAGTCCACCTCTCATGTTGTCTCAGTAGGAAATAATACATTATGATGCATAAAATATGGGGTATGATAGGGTATCTAAATGTCTCACTAGATGCATGTGTCTTATTCACTGGTCTCAAAGCTATTACCATTTTCATGTTAGACAGGAGAACAATGTAAAGCTAATGCCTGGTCTCACAAGAGGGAGGGGGAGATTTTTTAATCAGTAGAGAACAAGAACAGTTCATGTTCCTTTCAAATATTCTGAGCATTGTGGCCAATTTTGCATATTACCAATTCATTACAGGTCAGGTCAGGACACTTGTATTTAAACAGGCATTTAAAATCCAAATGCCAGACAAGTATGGAACCATAAGGTCTAACTGTGAAAATGCAGACGTGTGATGTAACAAACACGCAGATGAGTTACTATAGGCAGCTGTAGTGAAATCGGAGATGCAGAGTTATTTGGTTCTCAAAAAGAGAACTTGCTCTCTGGTTTCTATAGAGAACAAAAAATAAAATGTGGTATGTTACTGGGTTGCAATTGTTGGAGACTAGTTGGTGATTCAAAACAGTGCATAAGGCACGAAAATGGGAACATTTGCCAGTTGTGTTACTGAATTTTGAACATTTATAACCAAAATAGCAGAAATGTTTTGAATGCCCAGTTTTAGAAAACCCTTACCTATGTTTGGTAATCTAATCATACTATTAATAAATACTTACCCGTGTTCTCTTCTTGCTTTCCAGAGACTTGCCTCTTGAGTCCTGTTGACCACTCTTCTACTGATCTGAGCTGTCTAAGCTTGTACCTACTTGTAGATTTTCTGCAGACTCACCTACAGCTGCTCCTACATCATTCAGCACCTAGCCGCATGCATTCTTTTTGTCTCCGCTGCATCTTGCAAGCCTGATCCATACTTGCTGGATATCCTATGCCTTCTTTGCAACACCTCAACTTGGCCTATCTACTGTAAGGTACAAGGAACTAAAATATGACTATCTCTTATCCAACTAGAAACCAATCATTATCCTCCATCCCCAGGATTCCTTGATCCCTGCACTGAACACAGTCCTTAATTTCACAGTAAACAAATCACTTTAATTATTCACGAGTTTGAGTTCTGTTCTTCCGTAAGTCCATATTCTCTGGGTTTTCATCCTTGCAACACTTTCGTATTATCTGAATGTCCATTTCTGTCTTATTATCCACATTGCTTGTCTTTTTTTTTTTTACATGATTGTGAAGTTGTTGGCTAATGTTACATAGCAACTAATGTGCATGCAAAAAAATAAATAAATCAATCAAATCATGATTTCTAAAAATCTAAATGTAGCTTTTAGTGTGAGGTTTTGACCCAAAACATGCTAAATAACATGATCATAGAAGACTGACAAGTTTGACTCTTCTTGTTCACCACTCCGATCTTTTGGTTGCTGCTGTCTTCATCTGCATTCTGTCATGTGTGTGCACATGTTTGTGTTGACATGACACTAAGCTCTATGGCAACAACATGAATTATCTATGGCCCTTCTACTCATCTCATGTATACAGTAAAACTATATTATGGGCTTACCACTACTTTTTTCCAGATCATTCAAAATTTTTGAGGACCACCTCATTGTAGCACTTTTGTGCTTAGTTTGACGATGATTGATTTTTGCATGTTCTCATACTTTATGTTCAAATATAATTGTTTGAGTCTCAACTTTGTGCCTACCCTCAGCCAACCCACCAGCATTTTCTGATAGTGTATACAGTAATTATTATTGCTGTCATGAACTGTAAAAATCAAATATTTAAACATTATTGTGGGCAGCACGGTGGCACAACTGGTAGAGCTGCTGCCTCTCAGCGAGAAGGTTGCCGGTTCAAATCCCGGTCCGGGGCCTTTCTGGGTGGAGTTTGCATGTTCTCCCCGTGCATGCGTGGGTTTCCTCCGGGTACTCCGGTTTCCTCCCACAGACCAAAAAACATGCTTGTTAGGCTGATTGGTGACTCTAAATTGACCCTAGGTGTGAGTGTGAGAGTGGATGGTTGTTTGGTGTGAGTGAGACAGGTCCCTCTTGTAAATGAGTCCCCGTGACTCAACGAGGCTAGCCTGTATAAATAAAGGTTGAATGAATGAATGAATGAATTGTTAATTTGTGTATTTTTCAGGGTCCTGTTCATGCATGACAACTACTGTACATGATTTGGATGAGGTAATCCCTATGGTTAACACAAGAAAAAAAATAACACTCAGAGATGCAGACAAAGCGCCGGCCCAAGGCATAAGCAAAGTAAGCGACCGCTTGGGGCCCCAAGGTCACAAGGGGGGCCCCAGGCCCCTGGAGAGGAGCAGTTTTTTTTTAATGATATGATTCTATTAAACACAACTTCATCATAAAGTTCAGATTTTTATTTTCATATTGATATGTATAACATATAAATCATATATTTTGTGTGTATGTATATTTGATTATGTAGAATCGCTCAAAAAAGGAAATAAAGAAATGACCGGTCGTTGGGGGGACCCCCCCTTAGGCGGGCCCTAGTTGATCACGTTTCAGCTCCTTCTCATGCAAAGTGAAGTACGCAACGCATCCAAGCTAATTAAGCACCTGTGGAGATAACTAACACTAAATAATGTCGCAAAAAAGGGCATATCCTTCAGGGGCTGAAAAAAGGAAGAGAAAAAGAGAAGAAGAAGAAAAGAAACTGCAAGATAAAGGTATGTTTGTACAAAGTACGTCTCTTTTATCAAAAAATATTTGTGCAGCAGCTAATGGAGAAAAAGCTAGCTAGCAATCTTGAACAGTCTGGACTACAGTGTTTGAACTTAAGTTTTAATTTTATGTGAGTTGATTCTGGTCATTGGCACTACTGTATATCATTTTTTTTCCTTTTTATTTATTTTTTGGCTCAAAACAGCATTTTTGCTAATGCTTGATAGCAATAATTAAAACTTCACAATACATAACATTTGCTAGCAAAATGTTTTACATCAGGCTATATTGATGTATTAATAACAGCTTATAGCTATGCTTGAGTTGGCAATATGTTGTGGACTGTTGAGCATGATAATTTATTTGACTAAAATAAACAATTTTTACACAAACTTGTGTGAAATTCTGCAGGAGCACTGTTAAAATATTTTGGCAGCACAGAAACATCTCAGAGCATGTCCACTTTACCAGGATCAGCTGTGGGCAGTGCATCAGGTAAGAGAAAGACTCACCATGCAGCATACAATTAATTTTTAGTTATAATTACACTCCAGAGTCTGTAATGAAAGTATGCAAGGAATGTGTGTGCATATGTATGTATTTCATCTTATGTCCATCTTTGTCCTCTTCAGAGCTAAGTGTAGCACCTCCATCCTCTGTGCCTACTACAATCATGTCTGATCTACCTGGTAAGTTAACTGCATAAAATCCTTTTTGGAGGATCGCTTTCAGTCCCTGGGAGAGAGGCATTTTTGGAGTGCTTCTGAACTTTGTCCAGCTTGACACACAGATGAAGAAGGACCAGTGTAAAATCCTTCAAGACAAACTTACCTTTAGAGACCAGTCTGATATTGATGGGAGCGCACTGGTTACAGAGATGGAAAACCTTCCAGAACTCCCTGATGCACAGATGACACCATTTGAACTTCTCACTTACCTCTCTCAAAATGAGATCTGTGAGTTGTACCCAAATCTGTGGATTGCTCTACGGATAGCCTGTACTCTCCCTGTTACAGTCGCATCTGCAGAGAGAAGCTTTTCCAAGCTCAAACTTATAAAGAACTATTTGAGATCTTCTATGGCACAAGAACGGCTCAGTGGACTAGCAGTGATTAGTATTAACAACAAGGTTAGCGATCAGATTTCTTACAGTGATGTCATAAATGACTTTGCAACCAGAAAAGCGAGGAAGCAGAGGTTTTAAGAGGTGAGAAAAAGTTGTTAAGCATTTTTAGTTAAGCTTTTGCAAATTGTTGCATACAGTTATAACAACTAATTAGTCAACTACATTTATTTTTTTCCAACCATTTCACGTGTTCTAAAGTGATCGTTCATTTACATTATTTAAGTATTTTCTTGATTTTTTATTTTATTTAATTTTGTCTGTTTTGCACAATTTAATTTATTTTTATTAATGCAAGTTATTTTTATCTGTTGATCTTGCAGTACAAATTATTTTGAACATTAGTGTTGCAGTTCTTTTGAACCAAAGATAATAAAATAGATGCTACTTTTGCACTAAAATACATTGCATACTGGTGTTTTTTTTCTTCTTCTTCTTCTCCTTTTCCTTTGTTGCTTTTAGTACCACTGGATTGCATGTGTCAAACTCATAACCAACAGTGATGTCATAAATGACTTTGCAACCAGAAAAGCGAGGAAGCACAGGTTTTAAGAGGTGAGAAAAATTTGTTAAGCATTTTTAGTTAAGCTTTAGCAAATTGTTGCATACAGTTATATCGTTTTAAGAACTAATTAGCCAACTACATTTACTTTTTTAAACCATTACACGTGGTCTAAAGTGATTGTTCATTTACATTGTTTAAGTATTTTCTTGATTTCAAAAATCGGTTTACGGCGCTGCGTAGGAACGGATCAACGTCGTAAGTTGAGGACTACCTGTATGTGTCCCTCTACATCTTAGAGGGACACATAAAGAGAAGTCAAAGATCACAGTTGTGAGCTTTGATATTACTTTATCAGTCAAATCAAATAAATTTCTATGGTTTTAATGCCAGTTTTCAGTTTTCCCTCATTATGTTCACGAATGAGGGAAAACTGGAGCGTGAGATCGATAGGCGGATAGGTGCAGCGTCCGCAGTGAAGCGGGCGCTGTACCGGTCTGTCGTGGTGAAGAGAGAGCTGAGTCAAAAGGCAAAGCTCTCAATTTACCGATCGATCTACGTTCCCACCCTCATCTATGGTCATGAGCTTTGGGTTATGACCGAAAGAACAAGATCTCGGATACAAGCGGCTGAAATGAGTTTTCTCCGCAGGGTGGCTGGACTCTCCCTTAGAGATAGGGTGAGAAGCTCAGTCATCCGGGAGGGACTCGGAGTAGAGCCGCTGCTTCTCCACATCGAGAGGAGCCAGTTGAGGTGGCTCGGGCATCTGGTTAGGATGCCTCCTGGACGCCTCCCTGGTGAGGTGTTCCGGGCATGTCCCACCGGGAGGAGACCCAGAGGAAGACCCAGGACGCGCTGGAGGGACTATGTTTCTCGGCTGGCCTGGGAACGCCTTGGGATTCCCCCGGAGGAGCTGCTCCAAGTGGCTGGGGAGAGGGAAGTCTGGGCCTCCCTACTTAGGCTGCTACCCCCGCGACCCGACCCCGGATAAGCGGAAGAAGATGGATGGATGGATGGATGGATGGATGGATGGATGGATGGATGGATGGATGGATGGATGGATGGATGGATGGTTTTAATGCCATAATTATTAATCAAACATAAAATATTAAATTTTTAGAAAGTTTGATTTTACGAGTTTATTCATAGGCAGTTTTATCAATACATTCTGCCACGTCTGGCCTTCTGAGGACATTCATGAACTTGATGTGGTCCAAAATTAAAATAAGTTTGACACCCCTGCAATAAATTACATATATACATTAAAAAGGGCTGTCAGAGTTGCAATACGTTTTATCAGGTGGGAGAATGATAAAACCATCTGACCGTTGATTGCAGTAATTCACATTATTAGTAGAAACAGAGGGCCCCCATCCAAATTTCGCGTAGGGCCCCAAAGGGGCTTGGGCCGGCCTGCAGACAGGTTTATGTTACAAAGTTTGAAAAATGCATCAGTATCATAAAACATGCCTGCTCTGTCTTTTTAAATAGGCATACAATATCTCAACAAAAAGCAGCAACTATTTAAAGACAGCTTGTTTAAATGCAGGAGTCTCAAAAAGCATTTTATAAAAACACACTAACCACAAAAACTCTTGATATTTATTTATTTATTTTTTATATTCAAATTGTCAAAACCACCTTCTGTCCACTGAAATACCTGCAGTCATCTTAAAACATAAGCTGTTTTACATACAGTTTTTTGGTAAGGCTTAAGTCGTGTTCACTGGCATTTTGCTGATAGCATGAACTGTCATTGTCTTTGCTCTGTAGTACCTTGATGACTCTGTTGTAAAAATTTAAATGTCACACACTAATTAGTTTAATTAATTTATTCATCAAATCAGCCCATAAATATCCTTGTAAAACCTGTTTTTTTTTCTCCTGCTTAATATTTGTTCTTTTTTGTGGAACAGCTGTCCATTTTTCAAATATTGTTTGTAATTAATAATTTTATTATACATCAAGCTGTAAATATTACATTTTATTTTATTTATTTATTTATTTTTCTCATTTGGCTGCTCCTGTCTCCACAGAGCTACCAAATACTATATCCATCCATCCATCCATTCTCTTCTGCTTATCCGGGGTCGGATCCCGGGTGTAGCAGCCTAAGTAAGGAGGCCCAGACTTCCCTGTCCCCAGCCACTTGGGCCAGCTCCTCCAGGGGAATCCCAAGGCGTTCCCAGGCCAGCCGAGAAACAAAGTCCCTCCAGCGTGTCCTAGGTCTTCCTCTGGGTCTCCTCCCGGTGGGAAGTGCCCAGAACACCTCACCAGGGAGGCGTCCAGGAGGCATCCTAACCAGATGCTCGAGCAACCTCAACTGGCTCCTCTCGATGTGGAGAAGCAGCGGCTCTACTCTGAGTCCCTCCCGGATGACTGAGCTTCTCACCCTATCTCTAAGGGAGAGTCCAGACACCCTGCGGAGAAAACTCATTTCAGCCGCTTGTATCCGAGATCTCGTTCTTTCGGTCACAACCCAAAGCTCATGACCATAGATGAGGGTGGGAACGTAGATTGATCTGTAAATTGAGAGCTTTGCCTTTTGACTCAGCTCTCTCTTCACCACGACAGACCGGTATAGTGCCCGCTTCACTGCGGACGCTGCACCTATCCGCCTATCGATCTCACGCTGCAGTTTTCCGTCATTCGTGAACAAGACCCCGAGATACTTAAACTTTTCCACTTGGGGCAGGACCTCCTCTCCGACCCGGAGAAGGCACTCTACCCTTTTCTGGCTCAAGACCATGGCCTCGGATTTGGAGGAACTGATCCTTATCCTGGCCGCATCACACTCGGCTGCAAACCGCTCCAGCGAAAGCTGTAGTTCACGACCTGATGAAGCCAATAGGACCACATCATCTGCAAAAAACTGATAAGTGATTCTAAGGCCACCAAAATGGATCCCCTCAACACCTTGGCTTCACCTAGAAATTCTGTCCATAAAAGTTATGAACAGAATCGATGACAAAAGGCAACCTTGGCGGAGTCCAACTCTCACTAGAAACAAGCCTGACTTACTGCCGGCAATGCGGACCAAGCTCTAACACCGGTCGTACAGGGACCTAACAGCCTGTACCAAAGGGCCTGGTACACCATACTCCAGGAGTACCTCCCACAGAACCCCCCGAGAGACGCGGTCGAATGCCTTCTCCAAGTCCTCAAAGCACATGTAAACTGGTTGGGCAAACTCCCACGCACCCTCTAGGACCCTGCTGAGGGTGTAGAGCTGGTCCAGTGTTCCACGACCAGGACAAAGACCACACTGCTCCTCCTGAATCCGAGGTTCGACTACCCAACATACCCTCCTCTCCAGAACCCCTGAATATACCTTACCAGGGAGGCTTATGACTGTGATCCCCTTATAGTTCGAACACACCCTACGTTCCCCCTTTTGAATAGGGGAACCACCACCCCAGTCTGCCAATCCAAGGGAACTGCCCCCAATGTCCATGTGATATTACAGAGTTGCGTAAGCCAACATAACCCCACAACATCCAGAGCCCTAAGGAACTCCGGGCGAATCTCATCCACCCCCGGAGCCCTGCCACCACAGAGCTTTTTAACCACCTCGGTGACCTCAGCACCAGAGATTTGAGAACCCGACCCAAAGTCCCCAGTCTCCGCTTCCTCAGTGGAAGACGTGCCAGTAGGATTGAGGAGGTCTTCAAAGTATTCCGCCCACCGACTCACAACATCCAGAGTTGAGGTCAACAGCACGCCACCCCTACTATAAATGGTGTTAGTCGCATACCGCTTTCACCCCTTGAGACGCTGGATGGTGGACCAGAATCGCCTCGAAGCCGTATGGAAGTCATTCTCCATGGCCTCTCCGAACTCCTCCCACACCCGAGTTTTTGCCTCAGCAACCACCCGAGCAGCATGCCATTTGGACTGCTGGTACCTATCAGCTACTTCCGGGGTCCCACAGGCCAAAAAGGCCCAATAGGACTCTTTCTTCAGCCTGACAGCATCCCTCACTGC
Organism: Garcialebias charrua; assembly: GCA_038048925.1. NCBI lineage: Eukaryota > Metazoa > Chordata > Actinopteri > Cyprinodontiformes > Rivulidae > Garcialebias > Garcialebias charrua. The sequence goes on from JBBPBX010054153.1 coordinate 20,293, forward strand.
CAGTTTCCACCACCGGGTTTGAGGGTTGTTGCCAGGACAGGCACCAACAACATTGCGGCCACAGCTCCGATAAGCTGCCTTGACACTAGAGGCACGGAACATGGCCCACTCGAACTTAGTGTCCCCCACCTCCCTTGGAACATGTTCAAAGCTCTCCCGGAGGTGGGAGTTAAAGCTCCGTCTTACGGGAGACTCTGCCAGATGTTCCCAACTGACCCTTACTATACGTTTGGGTCTGCCAGGTCTGACCGGCATCCTCCCCCACCATCGGAGCCAACTCACCACCAGGTAGTGTTCAGTTGACAGCTCTGCCCCTCTCTTCACCCGAGTGTCCAAGACATGCGGCCGCAGATCAAATGAGACGACAACAAAGTTGATCATCGAACTACGACCTAGGGTGTCCTAGTGCCAAGAGCACATATGGACACCTGTATGCCTGAACATGATGTTCATCATGGACAATCCATGACGAGCATATAATTCCACTAACAGAACACCACTCAGGTTCAGATCAGGGGGGTCGTTCCTCCCAACCACACCCCTCCAGGTCTCACTCACCCCTGGGTTGCCATCTTACAGTGGTGGAGGGGTTTGAGTGTCCCAATGATCCTAGGAGCTATGATGTCAGGGGTTTCATGTCCCTAGTAGGGTCATCCAAAGCAGACAGGTCCTAGGTGAGGGACCAGACAAAGTGCAGCCCTAAGACCCCTTATTTCTACTTCCGCTTCTCGGCAAGGCTGGTCGCATCTCCTTTTGCTCCTAAACCTCCCTGGTTCCCCCCCCTGCTTCTGCATTTGTCTCGTCTGTTACTCTTCAGCGCTCGCTCGAACCAATTTGGGATGGATTTATGTGCGTGGACTGTTTTCTGGGCTATTTCATCTATCGATACTATCGATAACAAAAATTTCCGCGAAGCGCACTGGCCAGGGAGAGCCAGGGCGCCCTACCGACACGCATGCGGTGAGCTACATTATGGACTCGATGAGCAGGCTAATGTAACTGTCCGCTCTCTCTGTCGGAGACGTGGAATCTCTGTGGTTTATTGGGATACTGGTGGCTGTCTGCCACTGAAGGGCTGAGGAGGACCGCAGCGATCGGCGTGCTTGCGAGACTTCCGCTCAGCGAAAATGCTTTGATCCAGGCTATGAATGACCTTCCCAGCTGTTGTACGGGCTGGACCACACGGTGGGAGAAGCGGTGGCTGCCGCAGACCTGCGGTGTGTGGGACTCGTTTACAGCCGTCCGGATTAAAACAGGGCACATACGGAAGGATCTTTTTAGCTTGGAACCTCTTTCGATTCGGCGATTTGGACCCAGAAACAGCACCTGGACTTAAAGACTGCAGTAAAAAGAACACTGTGGCCTGACTGAAAAATAAAGCAACTATTCTAATCTGGCCTCTGGCCTTGGACTGAAGGCTGTCTACAAATCTTCTCCTGAGCTGGGAGCTGAAGGGACCCGCTGCCCTCCCCCCCAGAGGTCTCTGTGTTGTGTTCGTTCTCGGTTGGAGCCGAGCTGTGAGACCTGCGAACTGTTCTTATCTGGAGCTGATACACACAGACTGTTCCTCCCTGCCTGCCGTCATAAATCTGCAACAATGTCTTGTCTGGTTGTGCTTATCGCTGATAGAGTTTTTGGGACTTTATCATAGAGTGTCTTAAGGCAATCTTTGATAGATTCTTTTTTTGAATATCACAAATGATACCTATTGTGTTTTTCCTTTTTCCATATCTGTTTGACCTTCATCCGGAGACGGATGAGCGCGGCCGCGCAGAAGAACATGTAATGTGTTTGGAAATGCTGCAGCTTGCATACTCTTCCCTCTTCCGGACGACTGTGCTACATAATCACGTTGTATTTCGGTGCAATGTTAATAAATAAATCTCTCTCTCTCTCTCTCTTATGACGAGTACAACAGATTGACTAAATGTTCCCTCGCCCAGACGTGGGTCACCAGGGCCCACTCTGGAGCCAGGCCCGGAGGTGGGGCACACTGGCGAGCGCCTGGTGGCCGGGCTTTAACCCATTGAGCCCGGCCGGGCACAGACCGAAGAGGAGATGTGGGTCCCCCTTCCCATGGGCTCACCACCAGTGGGAGGGGCCAAAGGGGTCGGGTGCAATGTGGAATGGGTGGTGGCCGAGGACGGGGACCCTGGCGGTCTGATCCTCGGCTACAGAAGCTGGCTATTGGGACGTGGCATGTCACCTCTCTGGTGGGGAAGGAGCCTGAGCTAGTGTGTGAGGTTGAGAGGTTCCGGCTAGAAATAGTCTGACTCACCTGAACGCATGGCTCTGGCTCTGGAACCAGTTTCCTTGAGAGGAGTTAGACACTCTTCCACTCTGGAGTTGCCCCTGGTGAGAGGCGCCAAGCAGGAGTGGGCAAATTTGTTGCCCCCCATCTTGGTGCCTGTACGTTGGGGTTAACCCCGGTGAACGGCATGGTAGCCTCCCTCTGCCTACATCTGGAGGGACGGGCTCTGACTGTTGTTTTTGCCTATGCACCAAACGGCAGCTCAGATTACCCACCCTTTCTGGAGTCCTTGGAGGGGGTATTGGAGAGTGCACCTCCTGGGGACTCGCTTGTTCTACTGGGGGACTTCAATGGTCAAGTGGGTAATGACAGTGAGACCAAAGACTACATGTTTCACATATTTTGTAAACTAGTTAATAAACTGAAATGAACCTATTCATGCTTTTTACTGCCCAATACCATAAAAGGTATGTGTGATTGTTTTATTTGTCAGCAAAATATCTCATGAATCCAATAATTACTAAAATAAATAAAATAATAAATACTTGTATAGCTACAATGTACTTTGTATTATCTTTGAGAGTCAAATTACAAAGCAATTTCAAATGGCTGCCATTGAAAGGAATACATTTTTAGGATTTGAGCATGATGTCAGACAACAGGAATGGTTAAACTGTTTTTTGATACACAGTTTTATTGTGACTGTTCAGAGGAATACAAAGGCATTCACTAACCTTCACAGTCAGGTGAGGGAGGATATTCTTCAGGGGGTTGGAGGTGATGATATCACCAATAGTGAGTGAGCAACAGCTGCAAAACATGGCTGAGCAGAACGTAGTTGAAGGGAAATCCAAGAGTGATGTCCAGCGTAACTAGCAAGGGTCATGCACAAGAAGGCAGAGGCCTAGATCCAAAACCAATTTGTAATCTATGGGGCATTGTCATTCTACTAAAAGGAGGTGTTGATACTGTGGTCAGAGAGAGTAATCCAATACAGACAAGGAACAGGCAAAATGGGAAAACAAGACTATGAC
>JBBPBX010054155.1:0-23577 GCA_038048925.1 Garcialebias charrua
TGGGTGGAAGTTGTAGTCAACCTTGAAGGCAACAATGACCCAGGCCTATCGATACGTGTACCCTTCCTTGTGAGCCGCCTTAAGATCGAGAGACCCATAGTAGGCTTTAATGTAATCCACGAGTTCATTAAAGACAATGGGGGAAACTACAAACTTATTGAGCTTATTGGTAGAGCCATGGGGACTGACATTTCTACTGTAAGCACCCTAGTAAGTTTCATCCAGGCTAAAGAACATCCTATACATGAGCCAGCTACTGTAAAAGTAGGTTTCAAAGGGGGAATAGTCTATCCTAATCAGGTGGCTTACATTAAGTGTAGAGTCCCAGACAGTATTAGCTCAACAGAGTCACTTGTGTTGTTTGAACCAGTACTAGATAATGTCCACCTTGAACAGCTTAGTGTTGGAGCGGGACTTTTACAGATAGAAAAGACAGAGAGGCCGTATATTAAAGTACAGGTGTCAAATTATTCCAGCCGGAGTGTGACACTACCTAGTTCAACAGTTTTGGGTTCTATTGAACCTATTGCAAAAATAGTTGAGACTGACCAACCCAAGACCCCTTGTGAAATAGCACCAGTCTCCACCTGTATTGTTGGCTCTGTGAGCAAGTCTAGTCAAGACCAAGAGCCATCTAATACTGCCCACTGGCACCCTCCAGTGGATATTAGCCACCTAACACCAGAACAACAAAAGGAAGTAGAGCAAATGTTATTTGAGGAATCAAATGCTTTTGCCCGAGATGATGGAGACATTGGAAATATTCCGAGTTTGAACATGACCATTAACCTGACAGACGACATCCCAGTCCAACGCACATACACATCCATCCCCAAGCCATTATACAAAGAGGTGAAAGAATACATCCAGGACTTACTGGCCAAAGGCTGGATAGTCAAGTCGAAATCACCCTTTGCTGCGCCTGTAGTGTGTGTGAGGAAACGGGATGGCACGCTAAGACTTTGCATTGACTACAGACAGTTGAATCAGAAGACCGTGCCTGACCGCCACCCGCTTCCGCGCATCCGGGACCTCCTGGACACGCTGGGCGGCCACAGCTGGTTCAGCATTCTGGACCAAGGTAAAGCTTACCACCAGGGGTATATGGCTGAGGGTTCACGCCATATGACTGCCTTTGTCTCACCCTGGGGGCTATATGAGTGGGTAAGGATTCCTTTTGGTCTCAGTAATGCCCCCGCCGCTTTTCAACGCAGTATGGAAGAAATGCTAGACACCCTGCGTGATGATTGTTGCATTCCATATCTGGATGACATCCTTTGCTATTCAAAGGGGTTCACTGAACATGTTGAGGCGCTGCGCAAGGTCCTCAGAGCTCTTCAGCAACATGGGGTTAAGCTTCGCCCAACCAAATGTGAACTGTTCAAAGCAGAGGTCAGATATGTGGGTAGGCTGGTTTCAGAAAAGGGGGTCCGAATCGATCCAAAGGACTATGAAGCTGTCAAGTCACTCAGTCAGAAGACGCCAACGAACGTGGGTGAGTTAAGAAAACTGCTTGGGTTTTTAAGTTATTATCGGGCCTACATTCAAGATTTTTCCAGGATTGCTAAACCTTTGTACAGCCTCCTACAAGTCAAAGGGAGTCCTGAAAACACTCAGACCAAGCCCAAGAAAACCCGAAGTGCTCAGCTGCCCTCAAGGGCTCCTATCAGCTGGACAGGTGAGCACGACCACATCCTGAGGCAGCTCATTGACACTCTGTCCGACCCACCTGTGCTTGCCTACCCCGACTTCGAACTACCCTTTGTTTTACATACTGACGCATGTGAGAAAGGGCTCGGGGCTGTGTTGTATCAGAGGCAGGGGGGAAAATTAAAAATCATAGCGTATGGCTCAAGAACTCTGACCCCAGCTGAAAAAAACTATTGTTTACATTCCGGTAAGCTAGAGTTCCTAGCTCTTAAATGGGCCATTTGTGAGAAGTTCAGGGATTATTTATTTTATGCCCCAGAGTTCACAGTGTATACCGACAATAATCCCTTGACATATGTAATGAGCACTGCAAAGTTAAATGCGACAGGACATAGGTGGGTAGGAGAGCTTGCAGATTTCCGGTTTAACATCAAGTACCGACCTGGTAGAGTTAATGTGGACGCTGACACTTTGTCACGCCTTCCGCTGGACATTGACAGTTATGTTGGAGAATGTACAGAGGAGCTTAGCCGAGACATTGTTTGTGCAACATGGGAAGGGAGTGAGGTAGCAAAGAAGAGTGATGTTGCCTATGTAGCTGCCTTAAACCTGGCTCAAGACATTGGGTCGGACACTAGGCCAGACGCACCAGCCTTACCTAGCATTAGCCATGAAGAGCTAGTGAGAGCACAAAGACAAGACACGACAATTAAAGAACTCCTCAGGTTAAAAGAGACCAAACCCACACTAACCGACAGAGACAGACAAAATGCAGATGGGTTAGTGCGGAGGTTAATGCGTGAGTGGGGGAAACTTAAGATGGAGAATGAGCTACTTTACAGAGAAGCTGGGGGTAGAAAACAGCTTGTACTGCCTGCAGAGTACAGGCCCTTGGTGCTGAAACTCCTTCATAAGGACATGGGTCACCTCGGTGCTGAAAGAGTTATCAACCTGGCCCGAGATCGCTTCTACTGGCCCTTTATGAAGAAGGACATTGAAGCTTATGTGACGAGACAATGTCCCTGTATAAAACAAAAGAAACCCACCACACACGTCAGGGCACCCATGGGGAGCATCAGTTCCAGTGCACCCATGGAGCTAGTATCCATTGACTTTATGCATCTAGAAAAGAGCAGAGGTGGTTACGAATACATCCTTGTTGCAGTTGACCACTTTACACGGTTCGCTCAGGCGTGGCCGACCAGAAACAAGTCAGCCAAAACTGCTGCGGAGAAACTATACAACGATTTTATTCCTCGTTTTGGGTACCCTGCTAGACTACATCACGACCAGGGCCGTGAATTTGAAAACTCACTGTTTAGGGGACTACAGCAGCTGTCAGGTGTCAGTCACTCACGTACAACACCATACCACCCACAGGGAAATCCTGCAGAGAGATTTAATCGCACCCTACTACAAATGCTGAGAACTCTTGAGGAGGCAGAAAAGGATAACTGGAAAGACTTTCTGCCCCAAGTTGTCCATGCATATAATTGCACAAAACATGAGGCCACAGGGTTTGCCCCACATTTCTTAATGTTTGGACAGCATCCCCGCTTGCCCGTGGACCTCATGTTTGGACTCAACACAGAGGAGGACAGTGAAACACCATATGGATATGTTCAAGAGTGGGCAAGGAGGATGAAAGAGGCTTATCGTATTGCTAACAACAACAGCCAGCAATCGAGCGCTCGTGGAAAGAAACACTATGACCAACATGTGAGAGGAGTTGTCTTGGAGCCTGGTGATCGAGTGTTAGTTCGCAACCTGAGAGAAAAGGGCGGACCTGGAAAGCTCAGGTCATATTGGGAGCAGACTGTGTACATTGTCAAAGAGCAGATCAATGACAGCCCCATCTACAAAGTATGTCCTGAGAACAATGCCCAGAATACCAGGGTCCTCCACAGAAATCTGCTGCACCTGGTGAATGACTTACCTTTAACTGCTGATCACAGAAAAGATAAAGCACCCACCAAGAGCAGAGTCAGAGGCCACCGGGTCACTCCAAGCCAAAGTAATGGAGACAGCGACTCATCAGATTCTGAGAGTGACTCCAGGATGCGTTATTTTCTCAGAATACCTGCGTCAACAAGACTACAGGAACCAGTCACCCAAACTCATCCAGTGTCGAGCCAAGTTTTCACACCCGTGGACCAACAGAGGGACTCTCAACTGAACACTGTAGATGAACATTTTCAGCATCCAGCTGAAAATGAACTGGTCCAAAACGGTGAAACGGACGATGCACAAAGAGAACAAGAACTGGGAAGAGACACTGAACAGGTTGAACCTGAAATTGAGCGAGAGGAGCGAGTACCAACTCAGGAGGAATTTCTCAGGAGGTCTACGCGAGCAAGGAGACCACCTCAGACATTCACCTACAACACTATGGGTCAGCCCTCCTATCAGCCACAAGGGGTCATAGGTCATGTTGGACTGTGTGGGTTACAAGCTTCACCATTATGGGTAATGCAACCTGTACAAGAGCAATTTTATACTCAACAGACTGTGCCTTATGCAACGACAATGCCTTTTGCAGTGCCTTATAATTTGGTATACTGAGATGTGTACACTGAAGGGAAAGGTTCTTTTGAGTGAGGTTCCTGTGACAAGAACCAAGTTGTTAATATTTTGTGAAATGTTATCACTGGCGTTAAAGTGTCGGGAGCCACCTTTTAAGTTGGGGAGCGTGTGGTGCACCTGAAAATGTCACCACAATATTTGGTTTTCTTATGAATGTAAAGTATTTCCATGTGCAGCTGATCCTATGTTCAAATATAAGTTATATTTGGTTTGCGGTTCGGCAAGTTAATATGCCTGCATTTTTATAGTGTTTTTCTAAGGAGCGGTGATGACAAAGCGGAACCTTTGTTTTGGGGGGGTGAGTTGCTTCCAGGTTGGTTTTGGGGACGGACGGCTTCACATGCTTTCTGGATCTAAACGACGAAACAATGGTCGTCATCTTTGACTCCTAATTTTATTATTCTTCAGGTCAGTACATGGAGAAAACACATCACAACTACGATGTAAGATGTTTACCTCTTATGTGAACAGCACATATCACTGTGTGGCGGTTTCTGTGCAGTAGTTGCAAGTAAATAGTCACGTTAAATCTGGCAGGATGCCAGCTCGCGCTGGGAAGGTCTCGCGAGGGAAAGTTAATAGAAGGATTTGATATCTTACTAACTCCGGGTTTTGAGTTCTACTTTGTTTTGTTTGAATGATATTCAGACCAAGTGTGGGAACTGAGGTTAAAGGTGGAACAAGGTTAGATTCTGCATTTGTTTTGTAAGTCTTGTCATTTTATTTTTGATCGGTGTTCAGTTAAAGTCAGTGTATATTTTAATGCTTAGATCAGTAAATATACAGCTAAGTGCAGTAGAGCCTTTGATCGGTGTTCAGTTAAAGTCAGTGTACATTTTAAATGCTTATCAGTAAATATAGAGCTAGATGCAGTATTTGACATATTGTCTTCATCTAAGTGAAGGGTGAAAATGTGAAAAGGTTAATTACTGTAACACTGGTAAAAGAAGGAAACCAGGTTTGTAAATCATTAATACCGTACAGGTACAATGTAAAATATTGGTTTGTTAACAAATCCTATAAATAGACATGCTTTTTGGATCTAAACGACGGAACAATGGTCGTCATCTTTGACTCCTAATTTTAATTATTCTTCAGATGGTGTGTCATCACTGTTGCAGCAGTCCTGACACTCGGGACCTGTAACAAGAGTGACAAAGCAGCATATGAAGTTTATGTACACAGTATATGTATGAGGTACAGTAGTTGATATTGGTATAGAGGTACAGTGGCTAACAACAAAATTGTAGAAACGTTTCGTCTTTCCTCCAAAAGACTTCTTCAGCCTGAGGTGCTGTAGATTGAAGAAATATTTCGGAGGAAAGACGAAACGTTTCTACAATTTTTTTGTTGTTTTAATGTCCAGAGGACAGAATTAACTTTTTTAGATTTTTTTTACCTGGATTATTGAGCATGCATCAGGATATTTAACCAAGATCCTAGACCGGCTTTCCGATGAAGCAGGGAGTCTCTGGCAGTGTTGCTTCATCTCCTGGACCTGGATCCACGACATGGTTGGGGGCCATAGTTGAGACCCTGGTGTTTGTTTTCTGGCTGGCAGGTGGAGCATCCTGCAGGGTGGTCTCAGGAGTGTTTGGGATGCGTTGTTCTACACTGCATCGTTAATCATCTGACATAAGTGGTCATTCATCTCCATAAAAACCCAGAGGACCTGGAGGTGTGTCCCGTGGGTTTGCAGGGCTGGCACGCCACAGAGCCTTTTGTTGTTGTTTTGAATAAACTTACTGTTAATAAAATTAATTACTGACAACTACTAGTTTTTGTAATCACTTTATTTTTCAAATTTTAAACAAAAAAACACCTTTATCAAGAACATAAAAATACAATCAATAATTCATTTATTTGTTTGTTTATGTTTATTAAATTTGTTCTTTTTTTTTTTTACAAAAAAACACAATACAAGACAATCCCATAAATGATAACGTACAATATATATATATAAAAAATGAAAGGTATTAGAAAGAAGAAAAAATCTTATTATATCTGCCCCTTTTTTCAAACAATCAGTTTAAACAATAATAATCTTCCAGTAACAGTACAAAATGAATAACTCTTTCTAATTTTCTAACTAATACAATACACATTACGCTATTTCATATATATTTTTTAACAAATTCGTTTTGATCATTTTCTTAAATGTAAACATTGACTTGGCATTTTTAACTACATTCTCCAAGCCATTCCATAATCTAATTCCCTGGATTGAGGTAGAACGTCCCTTCAAACTAGTTCTGAATTGTGGTTTTACAAATATCTCTGTCCCCTTAAGATTATAACAACTTTGTCTTTTAAAGTGAAACTAAACCCAAATTTAAGTTTTTTTAGCTGATAAACCTAGAATGTGTTTAAAATGTTTCTGAGCAATATTTCTGTGTTAATTTTCATGTATTTGTGCGTATTAGTTCAAATCTGCAATATTTGGTCTAAAAACGTGTTCACTGTAGCCCTATGGGTTGAACAGAGGTTATTGCACGTTAATTTTACTATTAGTTCAAATGTTCAGTTGTGACATGTCTGCTCAGTTGTGACGTCACATCGTCTCCGCCTGAATATAAAACTCTAGCCACACCCCCAAGAAGGTCACTCCCCCTGCAAAGCTCAGGGCGGAGTTGGATCAGAGTCAGAGATTAGCATCATAGCATTAGCATAGAAGAGCTACAATGTTCCATAAAAGCTCTTCAAACTGATGTTCATTGTCCACCCACCCTTACACCATCAGGTTACAATCCGTTTGGAGGTGAGTCCCATTTTACACCTTTCCATTCCATAATTTATTTTTGGAGTATATGACGTGTTTCTTCATGTGCTGTTTATTGCGGCCTGCAGCCTTGCTTCGGTGTGGCCCCACATAAGGTCGTGGCGTTTATCTGTTGCTGATCAACGTTAGTTTGTGTTGTAAATGCGTTTAAATGCTAAGAATCTAGTGTTTCTTATGAACACCGCAGAGTGTGTGAACTCAGATAAAGAAGACCGTGACATCAAAAAACAATGGAGACTAGCTGGCGCTAATTTTAGCTGTTGTACTAGTTACGATTTTAGACACAGTGTTCTTTTGCTGCAAATAATGTTGTGGTATTTATAAAATAATATGTACTTGGTGAATGAATATATCATGTTCATCAGCTCTGTGCAGCAGTATTTATTTTGCACTGGGTCATCTGTTTGACATCAAAAAAGTGATAAAACAGTAATGTTTCTCAAGTACGCTTGTTTGTAAGGTGATTAAAATGTGTTCTTTTTTATTTCCATGAGGCGTTCCACATCCAGGGAATCTCTGAGCCGTGCTTCACAGACATCAAGCTTCATTGGAGACAAGTTGACATGTCACTTTGGAGGTGACATGAGAGCTGATTCACCAGGTATTCATGTATTCATTACCAATGTTATGTATTCACTTTTGTAGCCCACCTTTACCCTCTGTCTGCAGGTATTAATATGATTATTTAATTATTATGTTTTATTTATTTATTACTTTATTTATTACTTTTATTATGGCGGACATTATATAAAAAAAGTTTTAAAAAAGTTTATGCAACATAAATTCTTGTTTATTTGTTCATTGCTACCTGTCCCAACATTTTGGGGATTTGTTGACACTGTGAAATTTTGAATCAACATTTTTCTCCATTAAAATGTTACATTTACTCAGATTAAACTTTTGATCTTTTCTCTTTTCAGGACTGCAAATATCCAGGGTCGGGATGGAGTGAGTGGGAAGTCCACTGCTGCAACGTGTCCCAGATTTGTCCTCATGCATGAGGCAATAAAGAAAGAAAGAAATTGATTACAAAAACTAGTTGTTTATGATTCATTTTATTAACAGTAAGTTAATTCAAAACAACAAAAGCACACCTGCACAAAGTCACTTTACAAGAACCACCACAGCTGATTGACCTTAGCTAACACAGAATAGGATCCAGCTTAGTTGTTCCTACAGATATTGTGCTAACCTTCAGTGTGGTAGTAGCTGAGAGTCATCCCCATCATGTTTGAGTTCAAGAAGTGACAACGGCAGTATTTTATTTTTTTATTTAATTTTTTATCATTTTGATGTTTGTTTTTCAGGAGCAGTTTATCTTCAGTTTATCTTTTTGTTACTGTTTGTTCTTAGTTTGTTTGTTTTCATTGAGTTTCACTGAGTTTATGTTCTGTACATATTGCAGTTTGGACAATAAAGTTGACTTTGAAATTTGACTTTGATGTATGATTTGGAAATGTATTTATCAATACAGAGGTCTAGTGTTGACAGAACAAGGAGCTTCATAATTGATTACCGGTATGTTGACTATGAGCATTCCATTTTAACACATTTACTATATAAAAATTAATTTGAACTGAATGTGGAGTGCAGCATGTATATCGTTTGTATTTTTACTCATTTTTTATAATTTGATACAAGTTTGTGTGTGCTTTTACTGGTAGAGTAATGCATACCCATAGTAATTCACATCACAGGAGAAATGCTTTTAAGACAATAAAATGCACAGTGTATTCAAGACCAGGTTTATTGGTGTGTTTTTTAATATATAGTATATTTATTAGGGCTTTAGGAAGTACTAAATAATTCATAATTATACCCTTGGCGTCTCCCTACAACACATGTTTTCTACAGGTGAGAGGAAGCTGCAGTGACCACAGGTGCACCTTTTGAAAGTTTTTATTTATTTATTGCTTTACAATTTGGATTGAGATAGTTGAAAATTATTTAAAAAAGATAATTTGTTACTGCTTTGAACATTAGCCTATGTTGCTAATATAAATTTACCACTCAGATGCTGGACCCGTTCGGTCCATTGCCTCAGCACCACCAGATTCTTGCATAAGAGCGTCAGTGCGGATCAAACAAACATGTCCTTCACACATGCAGGAAGTAATTTGCATCTGTTTAACATATGTAAATGAAGGCGTGTCAGGGGAGGTGTCTCACGTGCGCTCAGTTCCACGTTAATTGTGATGTACAAAAGGAATGTGCGTGGATTCCGGTGTACGCACAGTTTGATACATCTGGATTTTTTTGTGCGTACACACTTTTCTGGATTTGACCGTACGTCACTTTTCAGTAGGAAATCCACACAAGTCATTGTACATGAGGCCCCAGAACCCCAGTCTTATAATAGACGATTCGATGTGAGTAACATCGTTTAGGACAGGTAAAGTGATTCTTTAAACTGCGTTTAAAAGAAAGCGGTCGGACCCATAAAGCAGTTGCAGCTCCCGGTGTCACGTGACCTGGTCACATGGCGATCGGCAGTCTCAGAGCAACTGACCCAATCCACCCATTAAAATCTCAAAAACACCACGATGAAACAGTCTTTTCAGAGATAGTAACGGACAACAAGCCTGAACTTGTCTGGGACAAACAGCTGAAGTAAAAGTTGACGAGGAGTGAGCTCCTCACCCCCCTTTAGTGTCGACACCTACAGCGTAATCGACCAATCACAGCGAAGACAGAATGTAGTTCAAACCCAAGTGTTCACGGGTAATGGAGTCTTCTAAACCTGACGTCACTCACGTGTGACGTGCCGTTCGAGCGGTGCATTCACGGACCTGCGGTCGGTCGAACGTTACCGAGGAACGGACTTTTCAACGTTCTAAAACTGTCATAAATATCGCAAAACACCGCGATTAAGCCAGTCTTCGACGATATTACGTGCATAGAACGAACAACACAGATAAACTGTCAGAAATGTGTGCAAAAATGAATATCTGACAACCAGCAGTCAACAGTACCAACGTTTTTGAACACGACACACAATGGACCAATCATAGCGCTTCTGTAGCCGAATGTCTCGGTACCGCGCTAACGCTAGCTCGACCCAAAGTTCTGGACACTCTTTCACAAAATAAACGTAGAATACACCACAGAAAATACTGCTAATGAGCCCAATCACATCCAGGCTACCCCCACGCCTTCCAGAGAAGGCAGCACGCTAACTGTGTACAACAACTGACTTTACGTCACTCGGAACCGGAGGCCGAACCGTCCGGTCCAAAGCCGAGTGGGTCTCACCCGAACCTCAGCCAACAACACGTTGTAACAGATTAGGTAAAATGGAGCAGCAAATGTGTGAAACAGACCTTTAACAGCAATCCGCAGAAGTAATAAAAGGAAGCAGTGGTGACACGGCGGTCACAACAATGAAAAATGCATGCAGCCTCGCGACACGTTGTGAAACGTCTCCCAACCACAAACATTCATTCATCCGCAGCTTCAAACAGACATTGAAATGTGAAAGAAAAAATAATTCTAACGGGAAACGCACCAGACAATGCCACGATTAGCAATCTCTGATACTCACCAGCCAGAACTATTCTACAATTCCACAACAGGATAAAACTATATGCCAACATGTCATGAGCACAGAAACATCAATTCAATCTTTCAGAAGACCCGTACGCGGCCACCAATTGTAATAATATCGATAAATACGTCAGATTGCTGACTTATCTATAATTTAGATGATAGATTTGAGCAGGTTTAGACTAACACAAATTTATCATCAGTTATACGGGTTCTCAACTTTTTCAGACTGAATCAATAAATCTGTGGCTCAGTGAATGTAATGTAACTTGACAGGAAACGTTATGTTGACCTACCAAAGGCAGAGTCATTTAATAACAAAATCATCAAATTACAATCACAACATATTTACATAGATTGATCGATCACAACTTATAACTAACTTTTCAGCAGATTAAAATCAAACAGACAGGAACTTTTCTGTTGGCACATTACTTACAGTTTACATTTAGAAATAAACATAAGGAGTTAAGACAAGAAAGTTAATTCTCAATAGTCCAGGTATCAAATCCGCTCATTCTCAATCAGTTCATCTGGACAGTTTCTTTTTAGCAGAAACGTTTCACCCTCACTCCAGAGGGCTTCCTCAGTCAGAGTAGTCCAAAGCACACTGAAGTTAACCCACCAAGTAAGCAACTTATGTGGACCAACCAGTTTGCTGTAGCCAAGATGGTTTCTGGGGGCGTGTCCCTCGTCGACTCCTCCCAGGCAGGCAGACATGTCCAAAGTGGTTCAAGACAAGAAAGTTAATTCTCAATAGTCCAGGTATCAAATCCGCTCATTCTCAATCAGTTCATCTGGACAGTTTCTTTTTAGCAGAAACGTTTCACCCTCACTCCAGAGGGCTTCCTCAGTCAGAGTAGTCCAAAGCACACTGAAGTTAACCCACCAAGTAAGCAACTTATGTGGACCAACCAGTTTGCTGTAGCCAAGATGGTTTCTGGGGGCGTGTCCCTCGTCGACTCCTCCCAGGCAGGCAGACATGTCCAAAGTGGTTCAAGACAAGAAAGTTAATTCTCAATAGTCCAGGTATCAAATCCGCTCATTCTCAATCAGTTCATCTGGACAGTTTCTTTTTAGCAGAAACGTTTCACCCTCACTCCAGAGGGCTTCCTCAGTCAGAGTAGTCCAAAGCACACTGAAGTTAACCCACCAAGTAAGCAACTTATGTGGACCAACCAGTTTGCTGTAGCCAAGATGGTTTCTGGGGGCGTGTCCCTCGTCGACTCCTCCCAGGCAGGCAGACATGTCCAAAGTGGTTCAAGACAAGAAAGTTAATTCTCAATAGTCCAGGTATCAAATCCGCTCATTCTCAATCAGTTCATCTGGACAGTTTCTTTTTAGCAGAAACGTTTCACCCTCACTCCAGAGGGCTTCCTCAGTCAGAGTAGTCCAAAGCACACTGAAGTTAACCCACCAAGTAAGCAACTTATGTGGACCAACCAGTTTGCTGTAGCCAAGATGGTTTCTGGGGGCGTGTCCCTCGTCGACTCCTCCCAGGCAGGCAGACATGTCCAAAGTGGTTCAAGACAAGCCTGGGAGGAGTCGACGAGGGACACGCCCCCAGAAACCATCTTGGCTACAGCAAACTGGTTGGTCCACATAAGTTGCTTACTTGGTGGGTTAACTTCAGTGTGCTTTGGACTACTCTGACTGAGGAAGCCCTCTGGAGTGAGGGTGAAACGTTTCTGCTAAAAAGAAACTGTCCAGATGAACTGATTGAGAATGAGCGGATAAGGAGTTAAGGATTCAAGGAGGAAGATTAAAAGAAAGGAAATTGTTGAATCTTATCTTGAGATGTTTAACCAGAGTGGCTCATCCTCTGTTTGGTTTCGGCTGGACATCCGTACCGTGATGAAACGACGTTTACCTTTGTGAAGATTTTCTTATCTCAACTCCAGTAAATTGACGCGCATGTCTTGCTGCGTTTTACAAGCAACACATTTTCATCCTGCCACGGTCTCGTGAGGTCTGCTTTGGCCTCCCAGAGTAATGTTATCAGCTCCGGTTTGGTTTCAATATAACTTCCATGAAAAGTGTTCACAGCTTGGAGCAGTGACCCTCATGGCTAACAGCTGACATGCTGTTAACCTCGCTGAAGACGTGGGCCTTTGGCTGATGGCCGGGACGTACAACAGCTTGGAGAAAGACGTCTATGCATCTTTCATTCTCCCAGAGAACTCACTGTTGTTGAGTTAGTGGTTCCCTTTGCACTCCCTGAATCAACAGGAAGTGTCCCTTTAAGAAGGGGGTGTGACTTAGTCACATACTTCCTGCTGATTGGTTGTCGTACCCCTAGAGAGGGTGTGACTTTGCAAGTGAGTGAGTTTGAGTGACAGATGATAGGGTAGACAATACATAGAAAACATACGTCAGAAGATGCAGGTGCATGTGAACAAGCCATGTACTTTGTTTTGAGAACAGATTCATTGTTTTTAGAAAGGACGGGAGACAGAAAGCAAGCTATGTCTAGCACTTTTCCTTCGTTCCAAAAACAGTTCAACATATACGCACGGATTGTTCAGTCAACTTTAGACACTTATTCTGCATAGAGCAGACAGTTTAAAGCAAGATCATTCTGAGATGTTCTCTTAACTTTGGCATATTTAAAATATAGAATAGAATAGAATATATCTTTATTGACCTTGACATTGCACCGGGGCACAAAGACAACGTTAATGATTACGCACATTCATCATAGGATAGGGACGAGCGCACGAAGTCGCAGCAGTATAAAACCGCGCCACCACAATCAGATATGGAAAAAGGAAAGACACAATAGGTATCATTTGTGTTATTCAAAAAGAGAGTCTATCAAAGATTGCCTGAGGACACTCCATGATAAAGTCCCAAAAACTCTAACAGCATTAAGCACATCACACGAGACATAGTTGCAGTTTTGACGACAGGCGGGAGGAACAGTCTGTGTGTTTCTGTTCAGATAAGAGCAGTTCGCTGGTCTCAGAGCTCGGCTCCAACCGAGAACACACACACAGAAACCTCTTGGGGGAGGGTGGTTGGGAGGGCAGCGGGCCCTTCAGCTCCCAGCTCAGGAGAAGATTTGTAGGCAGCATTCAAGGCCAGAGACCAGATTAGATTTGTTGCTTATTTTTCAGTCAGACCACAGTGTTCTTTTTACTGCAGTCTTTTAGTCCAGGTGCAGCTTCTGGGTCCAAATCGCCGAATCGAGTCAGGTTCCGAGCTAAAAAGATCCTTCCGTATGTGCCCTGTTTGAATCCGAGCGGCTGTAAAAACGAGTCCCACACACCACGGTCCGCGGCAGCCGCCACTCACCACCGTGTGATTCAGCTCGCACAACAGCTGGGAAGGTCATTCATAGCCTGGTTCAAAGCATTTTTGCTGAGCAGGAAGTCTCGCCAGCTCGCCGATCGCGGCGGTCCCTCAGCCTTCAGTGGCAGGAGCCACCGGTATCCCAATAAATCACAGAGGTTCCACGTCCCCGACAGAGTGAGCGGACAGTTACATTAGCCTGCTCATCGAGTCCATAATGTAGCTCACCGCATGCGTGTCGAAAGGGCGCTCTGGCTCTCCCCGGCCAGAACGCTTCGCGGAAATTTATGTTATCGATAGTATCGATAGATGAAATGGCCCAGAAAGCAGTCCACGCACATAAATCCATCCCAAATTGGTTCGAGCGAGCGCTGAAGAGTTATAGACGAGACAAATGCAGAAGCAGGGAGGGGGAAACCAGCGAGGTTAGGAGCGAAAGGAGATGCGACCTGCCCTGCCGAGAGCTGAAGAGAGACCAGCTTAGTAAAATCTTCATGAAATGAAAAACTATACTGTTGATCAAATCTGACTTAACACACATTAAAGAGAAAGTTCAATCTGATTAATTGGTGTCCATTAATTCAAAATAATTGTAACAAAAATAGTGTCCTTGAGAGCTTCAAGACAGTGTACCACTTAGAGTTTCAGAGCAATGTGGAGAGGTGTACTTAAAGGTCAAGCCTAAAATATCAGAGATGAGGTATTCCACTACAATATGAACTAAGAATATATCAACTAACAATACACTAAGCACTAATATCATAGAAAAACATCACTCCAAACAGCAGCACGAACATGAGTCTGTAAGAGCAGATGAGCACGAATGGACATAGCAACATGAAACAGATCAGCAGCAACATGATGTGATTTTTCACAGTGATTAATCTGGTTATTTATTCATGAGTCTAACAGCCTCAGGGCAGAAGCTGTTCCTCAGTCTAGTGGTTCTACACTTAATGCTCCTCAGCCTCCATCCTGAGGGGAGTGGGGCAAAAAGTGGTTGTGCTGGGTGAGTGGGGTCTTTTATGATGCAGGTGACCCTCTTCCTGCATCTGGAGATGTAGATGTCTGTGATGGTGGGGAGACTATCAAACGCGACCGGGCCTTGCTGTTAGCTTAGCGTTAGCACAACAACAAAGACCCACATCACGAAGCTAACCCCACTTAGCAACTGTTTATGAAATAAACCGTGTCTAAATCACTTTTCCATTGATCGCTCTAATCATTTTATTTTATGCTCTATCAATGGAAAACTTTTTAATACACGATGCAGCTTTGAAAAAACGTGCGGGAGGTTCATGTGGGTTCATCATTCTTAGCATCGAATAAACAAATTATTGTTAGTACTTGAATGTATTAAAGCAATCGAAGGGTTATTATTCAGCCAATACAGTTATTGGACACTCGATCAATGGAAAAGTGATTTAGACACGGTTTATTTCATCCATCGTAGCTAAGTGAGGATAGCTTCATGTGGCTTCTCTTTGTTGTTGTGCTAAGCTAAAAGCTACGCCCGATCGCGTCTGAGATCTATCATTTTAAGACAGTAAATCATCCAAAACTCTCATTAGTAAACACTCACGGAATAAAAAAAACTTACTGATGTTACTTGATCGCGCAGACATAATTTAAAAATACATAACTAGCTACCTGTGTTTGCTCAAGATTTTCTGTCGGCTATTTTTTCTCACGGAATAAAAAAAAACTTACTGATGTTACTTGATCGCGCAGACATAATTTAAAAATACATAACTAGCTACCTGTGTTTGCTCAAGATTTTCTGTCGGCTATTTTTTTTTTTAGCATCGCACATGAAGAATCTTCCGTGATAATTGGCTTTATACACTCACAGTATATAAAGTAAAACAACATGAGCTCACGTTAAATATATAGTTTATCATCTAAAACACTACACACCTCCGATTATGTTTACACAAAGACTTACTCTTTTCCTTGACAGTAGCTTTCCTGCGTTGTTTAGATGTGGTAGCTGGGGGACTTTCTTTTAAAAATACATAGTTCCCATGTGACATCACATCCGTCTAACTTCCGGGTGGACCCTCATTTCGAGAGGCAGAACAGGTGACAGCGCGGTCTAATGGATGTTCATTTTTCACGTTTTTTTTTGTTTTGTTAATTTCTAATTAATTGCAATGGTTACTTCGTGTTGGGTCAGTGGGTGTTCCAGTCGGGTAGACGTTTGGGCAACGCGCAGGTTTCACTTAATCCAAAAAAAAGTAAACGTGAAGGATTTATCTCATCGGAGAAGCTCACAACCGTCCCATCTCTGCTTGGATCTGCTCAGAAGACATCGTGCTTTTGGCCGGTAAACAAAATATTCTACATAAATCATTTTGTGAAACAATGTTAGAGTACAACTGTCTGTGTGTTAAGAGCTGTTTTTTTTTGTTTTTTTCATTATTTAGCGACACCGTCTTGCATGCTGTGGCTAGCTTAGCATCTCGCTAACGGCCTCCTCACGGTCCACCGGGACCGGCTGGGAGACCGTCCCAGTGGGAGAAGGAGGACGGGAGCCAAGTCGTGCGGGCGACGCGTCGGTCCCATGGGACGTGCCCCCGCGGCCGCGACGGATCCACGCCGTCCGACCTGAGCTCGAGGGACCCTCCGCTCCAGTGCTAACAACATGCTAACTTCCAACACGGTAACACTCAAAGTGCTGGTTCTGGTCCGTGTTCAGCCTGGACTGTTTGTGCTGGCTGTGTGTTATTTTAGTTAAACCTTTTTTTAGCTGGTTAGATATGATTGAGACAGTTTACACATCTTTTTTGGATTTAAAGCTGTGAAGCTCTGTGCTGTGAAGCCCTGTGCTGTGAAGCCGGTGTGCGCTCTTTGTAGTAATTAAATAATTAATGATATCGGAGTAACTACTTTGTGACAAGTTGTCTGATTCGTCTGCCATGATTTCTTTCTCAAACTCATTTAACTCGACCACTGCCATTTTGCTCTTGTTCAATGGTGAAGCTGTGGTAGCTCGTGTTTTTGTCCGTATAATTTGCTCTGCTTGTTCGCCATCTTGCCTTCAGATGTGGTACGGAAAACGGGTTATGCAATACTGGGGGCGTGTCTGGGAACTACCGTATTTTCCGGTGTATAGGTCGCACCTTTTTATGGTTTTTTCAAGGCCTGCGACCTATACACCAGTGCGACCTATTTATGGATTTTTTTTCATATTTTTAGACCAATTTTTGGCTGAGTTATGGCCCCTTTTCCCTGTTGCATAAAATGGTGCAGTACCAGTTTCGGCCACCAGGGGGCAGTGCAAGTGCTCACAGTCAGCTCAAAAAAGGCAGCCAACAAACATTTTTTTAGGAGTCTGTAGTTTAATTTTAATGATGTTGGTGGTATTTACATTTTGAAATAAGCTGATTTGTAATAATTTATTAACAAATATTAAAGTGAGACACAGTTTTACAAAAAAGGCAGCCAACAAACATTTTTTTAGGAGTCTGTAGTTTAATTTTAATGATGTTGGTGGTATTTACATTTTGAAATAAGCTGATTTGTAATAATTTATTAACAAATATCAAAGTGAGACACAGTTTTACAAAAAAGGCAGCCAAAAAAACATTTTTTTAGGAGTCTGTAGTTTAATTTTAATGATGTTGGTGGTATTTACATTTTGAAATAAGCTGATTTGTATTAATTTATTAACAAATATTAAAGTGAGACACAGTGCGACCTAGGTGCGACCTATACACCGGTGCGACCTATACACCAGTGCGACCTATACACCAGTGCGACCTATACACCGGTGCGACCTATTTACAGATTTTTCCAGTTTATTGATAAATATTAGACACTGCGACATATTCAAAGGTGCGACCTATACACAGGAAAATACGGTATGTACTCTGATGCATGCTCAATAATCAAGGTAGAAAAATCTAAAAAAGCTAAGTCTGGTCCTCTGGACATTCAAAAAACAAAAAAAAAACAAAACAAAGCAAAAAATTGTAGACGGTATGTACTGTATTGTAGGAATAGAATCCGGTTTTAAGTCTTCTGAATCTTACTGGAATCACCAGAACTAACAGAACTTCCAAAACTGAAGACAAATTGCTTAGATCAACACTAGAAATGCTGCACTCGACATGCTCCGCCATTGATATTTACATACATAAGCCCTCTGGAGTGAGGGTGAAACGTTTCTACTAAAAAGAAATTGTCCAGATGAACTGATCGAGAATGAGCGGATTTGATACCTGGACTATTGAGAATGAACTTTCTGGTCTTGAACCACTTTGGACATGTCTGCCTGCCTGGGAGGAGTCGACGAGGGACAAGCCCCCAGAAACCATCTTGGCTACAGCAAACTGGTTGGTCCACTTAAGTTGTTTACTTGGTGGGGTAGCTTCAGTTTGCTTTGGACTGCTCTGACTGACGAAGCCCTCTGGAGTGAGGGTGAAACGTTTCTACTAAAAAGAAATTGTCCAGATGAACTGATTGAGAATGAGCGGATTTGATACCTGGACTATTGAGAATGAACTTTCTGGTCTTGAACCACTTTGGACATGTCTGCCTGCCTGGGAGGAGTCGACGAGGGACAAGCCCCCAGAAACCATCTTGGCTACAGCAAACTGGTTGGTCCACTTAAGTTGTTTACTTGGTGGGGTAGCTTCAGTTTGCTTTGGACTGCTCTGACTGACGAAGCCCTCTGGAGTGAGGGTGAAACGTTTCTACTAAAAAGAAATTGTCCAGATGAACTGATTGAGAATGAGCGGATTTGATACCTGGACTATTGAGAATGAACTTTCTGGTCTTGAACCACTTTGGACATGTCTGCCTGCCTGGGAGGAGTCGACGAGGGACAAGCCCCCAGAAACCATCTTGGCTACAGCAAACTGGTTGGTCCACTTAAGTTGTTTACTTGGTGGGGTAGCTTCAGTTTGCTTTGGACTGCTCTGACTGACGAAGCCCTCTGGAGTGAGGGTGAAACGTTTCTACTAAAAAGAAATTGTCCAGATGAACTGATTGAGAATGAGCGGATTTGATACCTGGACTATTGAGAATGAACTTTCTGGTCTTGAACCACTTTGGACATGTCTGCCTGCCTGGGAGGAGTCGACGAGGGACAAGCCCCCAGAAACCATCTTGGCTACAGCAAACTGGTTGGTCCACTTAAGTTGTTTACTTGGTGGGGTAGCTTCAGTTTGCTTTGGACTGCTCTGACTGACGAAGCCCTCTGGAGTGAGGGTGAAACGTTTCTACTAAAAAGAAATTGTCCAGATGAACTGATTGAGAATGAGCGGATTTGATACCTGGACTATTGAGAATGAACTTTCTGGTCTTGAACCACTTTGGACATGTCTGCCTGCCTGGGAGGAGTCGACGAGGGACAAGCCCCCAGAAACCATCTTGGCTACAGCAAACTGGTTGGTCCACTTAAGTTGTTTACTTGGTGGGGTAGCTTCAGTTTGCTTTGGACTGCTCTGACTGACGAAGCCCTCTGGAGTGAGGGTGAAACGTTTCTACTAAAAAGAAATTGTCCAGATGAACTGATTGAGAATGAGCGGATTTGATACCTGGACTATTGAGAATGAACTTTCTGGTCTTGAACCACTTTGGACATGTCTGCCTGCCTGGGAGGAGTCGACGAGGGACAAGCCCCCAGAAACCATCTTGGCTACAGCAAACTGGTTGGTCCACTTAAGTTGTTTACTTGGTGGGGTAGCTTCAGTTTGCTTTGGACTGCTCTGACTGACGAAGCCCTCTGGAGTGAGGGTGAAACGTTTCTACTAAAAAGAAATTGTCCAGATGAACTGATTGAGAATGAGCGGATTTGATACCTGGACTATTGAGAATGAACTTTCTGGTCTTGAACCACTTTGGACATGTCTGCCTGCCTGGGAGGAGTCGACGAGGGACAAGCCCCCAGAAACCATCTTGGCTACAGCAAACTGGTTGGTCCACTTAAGTTGTTTACTTGGTGGGGTAGCTTCAGTTTGCTTTGGACTGCTCTGACTGACGAAGCCCTCTGGAGTGAGGGTGAAACGTTTCTACTAAAAAGAAATTGTCCAGATGAACTGATTGAGAATGAGCGGATTTGATACCTGGACTATTGAGAATGAACTTTCTGGTCTTGAACCACTTTGGACATGTCTGCCTGCCTGGGAGGAGTCGACGAGGGACAAGCCCCCAGAAACCATCTTGGCTACAGCAAACTGGTTGGTCCACTTAAGTTGTTTACTTGGTGGGGTAGCTTCAGTTTGCTTTGGACTGCTCTGACTGACGAAGCCCTCTGGAGTGAGGGTGAAACGTTTCTACTAAAAAGAAATTGTCCAGATGAACTGATTGAGAATGAGCGGATTTGATACCTGGACTATTGAGAATGAACTTTCTGGTCTTGAACCACTTTGGACATGTCTGCCTGCCTGGGAGGAGTCGACGAGGGACAAGCCCCCAGAAACCATCTTGGCTACAGCAAACTGGTTGGTCCACTTAAGTTGTTTACTTGGTGGGGTAGCTTCAGTTTGCTTTGGACTGCTCTGACTGACGAAGCCCTCTGGAGTGAGGGTGAAACGTTTCTACTAAAAAGAAATTGTCCAGATGAACTGATTGAGAATGAGCGGATTTGATACCTGGACTATTGAGAATGAACTTTCTGGTCTTGAACCACTTTGGACATGTCTGCCTGCCTGGGAGGAGTCGACGAGGGACAAGCCCCCAGAAACCATCTTGGCTACAGCAAACTGGTTGGTCCACTTAAGTTGTTTACTTGGTGGGGTAGCTTCAGTTTGCTTTGGACTGCTCTGACTGACGAAGCCCTCTGGAGTGAGGGTGAAACGTTTCTACTAAAAAGAAATTGTCCAGATGAACTGATTGAGAATGAGCGGATTTGATACCTGGACTATTGAGAATGAACTTTCTGGTCTTGAACCACTTTGGACATGTCTGCCTGCCTGGGAGGAGTCGACGAGGGACAAGCCCCCAGAAACCATCTTGGCTACAGCAAACTGGTTGGTCCACTTAAGTTGTTTACTTGGTGGGGTAGCTTCAGTTTGCTTTGGACTGCTCTGACTGACGAAGCCCTCTGGAGTGAGGGTGAAACGTTTCTACTAAAAAGAAATTGTCCAGATGAACTGATTGAGAATGAGCGGATTTGATACCTGGACTATTGAGAATGAACTTTCTGGTCTTGAACCACTTTGGACATGTCTGCCTGCCTGGGAGGAGTCGACGAGGGACAAGCCCCCAGAAACCATCTTGGCTACAGCAAACTGGTTGGTCCACTTAAGTTGTTTACTTGGTGGGGTAGCTTCAGTTTGCTTTGGACTGCTCTGACTGACGAAGCCCTCTGGAGTGAGGGTGAAACGTTTCTACTAAAAAGAAATTGTCCAGATGAACTGATTGAGAATGAGCGGATTTGATACCTGGACTATTGAGAATGAACTTTCTGGTCTTGAACCACTTTGGACATGTCTGCCTGCCTGGGAGGAGTCGACGAGGGACAAGCCCCCAGAAACCATCTTGGCTACAGCAAACTGGTTGGTCCACTTAAGTTGTTTACTTGGTGGGGTAGCTTCAGTTTGCTTTGGACTGCTCTGACTGACGAAGCCCTCTGGAGTGAGGGTGAAACGTTTCTACTAAAAAGAAATTGTCCAGATGAACTGATTGAGAATGAGCGGATTTGATACCTGGACTATTGAGAATGAACTTTCTGGTCTTGAACCACTTTGGACATGTCTGCCTGCCTGGGAGGAGTCGACGAGGGACAAGCCCCCAGAAACCATCTTGGCTACAGCAAACTGGTTGGTCCACTTAAGTTGTTTACTTGGTGGGGTAGCTTCAGTTTGCTTTGGACTGCTCTGACTGACGAAGCCCTCTGGAGTGAGGGTGAAACGTTTCTACTAAAAAGAAATTGTCCAGATGAACTGATTGAGAATGAGCGGATTTGATACCTGGACTATTGAGAATGAACTTTCTGGTCTTGAACCACTTTGGACATGTCTGCCTGCCTGGGAGGAGTCGACGAGGGACAAGCCCCCAGAAACCATCTTGGCTACAGCAAACTGGTTGGTCCACTTAAGTTGTTTACTTGGTGGGGTAGCTTCAGTTTGCTTTGGACTGCTCTGACTGACGAAGCCCTCTGGAGTGAGGGTGAAACGTTTCTACTAAAAAGAAATTGTCCAGATGAACTGATTGAGAATGAGCGGATTTGATACCTGGACTATTGAGAATGAACTTTCTGGTCTTGAACCACTTTGGACATGTCTGCCTGCCTGGGAGGAGTCGACGAGGGACAAGCCCCCAGAAACCATCTTGGCTACAGCAAACTGGTTGGTCCACTTAAGTTGTTTACTTGGTGGGGTAGCTTCAGTTTGCTTTGGACTGCTCTGACTGACGAAGCCCTCTGGAGTGAGGGTGAAACGTTTCTACTAAAAAGAAATTGTCCAGATGAACTGATTGAGAATGAGCGGATTTGATACCTGGACTATTGAGAATGAACTTTCTGGTCTTGAACCACTTTGGACATGTCTGCCTGCCTGGGAGGAGTCGACGAGGGACAAGCCCCCAGAAACCATCTTGGCTACAGCAAACTGGTTGGTCCACTTAAGTTGTTTACTTGGTGGGGTAGCTTCAGTTTGCTTTGGACTGCTCTGACTGACGAAGCCCTCTGGAGTGAGGGTGAAACGTTTCTACTAAAAAGAAATTGTCCAGATGAACTGATTGAGAATGAGCGGATTTGATACCTGGACTATTGAGAATGAACTTTCTGGTCTTGAACCACTTTGGACATGTCTGCCTGCCTGGGAGGAGTCGACGAGGGACAAGCCCCCAGAAACCATCTTGGCTACAGCAAACTGGTTGGTCCACTTAAGTTGTTTACTTGGTGGGGTAGCTTCAGTTTGCTTTGGACTGCTCTGACTGACGAAGCCCTCTGGAGTGAGGGTGAAACGTTTCTACTAAAAAGAAATTGTCCAGATGAACTGATTGAGAATGAGCGGATTTGATACCTGGACTATTGAGAATGAACTTTCTGGTCTTGAACCACTTTGGACATGTCTGCCTGCCTGGGAGGAGTCGACGAGGGACAAGCCCCCAGAAACCATCTTGGCTACAGCAAACTGGTTGGTCCACTTAAGTTGTTTACTTGGTGGGGTAGCTTCAGTTTGCTTTGGACTGCTCTGACTGACGAAGCCCTCTGGAGTGAGGGTGAAACGTTTCTACTAAAAAGAAATTGTCCAGATGAACTGATTGAGAATGAGCGGATTTGACAAACTATTTCAAAACTATTAACAGCTGAAGTGCAACATATATTTTGTACTATTGTACTTGAAAACAAGTGTTAAAAATATAAAAATGCACTAAGTTGGTTTCACAAGTGTTAACAGGATTCCCAGCATTTCATGGGAACTAAATTTGCTGAGTTGATGTCGGTTACACATGTGAAACGTTTGTCGTTGTGTTGGCCCGTGATTTCCATGAAGCACAAACCAGCACAGACTTACTGGACTGGATGTTAAACACAGACTTTGCTGTGAACAGCTGAATGTTGCAGAACTTCTTCAAACAGGATGATTTTCTGCACAGCTGAAGTGTTGTTCATGTGTCAACTGAAAGGAGGTGATATTTGGGCTGAAGCAGCCTCCTGTCTGTGTGGAGTGGGGCTCCTGACACATCCATCTA
Organism: Garcialebias charrua; assembly: GCA_038048925.1. Classification (NCBI taxonomy): domain Eukaryota; kingdom Metazoa; phylum Chordata; class Actinopteri; order Cyprinodontiformes; family Rivulidae; genus Garcialebias; species Garcialebias charrua. The sequence goes on from JBBPBX010054155.1 coordinate 23,495, forward strand.
TCATAATTACCTGCTTCTTCCTTTTCGGGTTGCGGGGGTCATTGGTGCCCATGTCCAGCAGTTACTGAGCGAGAGGCGGAGGG
>JBBPBX010054156.1:0-23577 GCA_038048925.1 Garcialebias charrua
TATATATATATATATATATATATATATATATATATATATCTATATATATATATATATATATATATATATATATATATCTATATATATATATCTATATATATATTATATATATATATATTATATATATATATATATATATATATATATATATATATATATATATATATGTATGTATGAATGTAGAATGATGAACATATTCTACCATTGCTGTTCATCATTCTTTAGTTAGTAGCAGGTCACTTTTGTAAATGAGCCCTCGAGGCTCAATGAGATTTACCTGACTAAATAAAGGTTGAATGAATGAATGACTACTGTATATATATATATATATACAGTATATATAAATAAAAAAATTAAGGTTCATTGATAAACTTCATCAACTCGTTTAAAAGTTCTTTTCTTTTAATTGAGGATTTTTGGGATTGAAATTGCCCCAAGGCCACACCCTGCCACAGATCTTTGGAGGACACCCCACGTGGAGATGGTCTTCATCTGGTCTCCATGGGTCAGTCCTCAGTGCTGGTTGATCACCTTCGGTCTCACGCAGGTGCAACCCACTGAGATGAGTTTGGACTCCAGGCGGTAGTGGTAGCTGTGCCTGGCCCTGGCGTCTTGACTCGCCTCAGAACCAGCACCTGATGCAGAATGGGACGGGACTCCAGGCCCCCGTCCTCCAGTCCTTGGTGGTCCAGGCAGGTTTTGAGCAAACAGTGAGCCTGCGACAGCGCATGAGGGTACATGTTGTCATCCCTGGAGATGCTGAGGACAGAGAGGAGACAAAAAACTGTTAACAGGACTCTGAGCTTCATGAAGGACAACACACTGAGGAGCTGAAGCCTCACTTGTAGGTCCACGGTGAGATGGAGTCGCTGGCCAAAGAACTGACTTTTAGGCTGGGAACTAAATTGTTTGGGTCCAAACGCAGAGGGACCGTTTCTTCTGCTAATCCTTCAAAGGACTTCCTGTGTGGCTTTGCTGCTGTCTGTGGGACCACCACCACCATCATCATCAACAGGACAGCGCTGACAACCTGAGGAAGAAGAACATTCATTCATTCAACCTTTATTTATACAGGCTAGCCTCGTTGAGCCACGGGGACTCATTTACAAGAGAGACCTGTCTCACTCACACCTAGGGTCAATTTAGAGTTACCAATCAGTCTAACATGCATGTTTTTGGTCTGTGTATGTTATACATGAACACAGAATTTTAATTAAGTCATCTTTTTAAAAATTCTTAAATTTATAAAGTTGTACATTTTCTGTGACGTGGTTAGAAAAATAAAATAATAAAAAAAATAAGCTTCAAAGATATTTATTGTCAATATTGTGCATCTGTATTATTCTAATTTTATGTCCACTAAAATTGCAGCACAGAAAAGCCATAACAATAAAGAAATACATTATATAAAAACTGGAGCGTGAGATTGATAGGCGGATAGGTGCAGCGTCCGCAGTGAAGCGGGCGCTGTACCGGTCTGTCGTGGTGAAGAGAGAGCTGAGTCAAAAGGCAAAGCTCTCAATTTACCGATCGATCTACGTTCCCACCCTCATCTATGGTCATGAGCTTTGGGTTGTGACCGAAAGAACAAGATCTCGGATACAAGCGGCTGAAATGAGTTTTCTCCGCAGGGTGTCTGGACTCTCCCTTAGAGATAGGGTGAGAAGCTCAGTCATCCGGGAGGGACTCGGAGTAGAGCCGCTGCTTCTCCACATCGAGAGGAGCCAGTTGAGGTGGCTCGGGCATCTGGTTAGGATGCCTCCTGGACGCCTCCCTGGTGAGGTGTTCCGGGCATGTCCCACCGGGAGGAGACCCAGAGGAAGACCCAGGACGCGCTGGAGGGACTATGTTTCTCGGCTGGCCAGGGAACGCCTTGGGATTCCCCCAGAGGAGCTGCTCCAAGTGGCTGGGGAGAGGGAAGACTGGGCCTCCCTACTTAGGCTGCTACCCCCGCGACCCGACCCCGGATAAGAGGAAGAAAATGGATGGATGGATGGATGGATTATATAAAAACAACTATTAAACTTTGGTTTTTGTTTCTGCCTACCGTAATATCTGGTGGAAATACATTTCATAAACAATATTAGACATACAACCTTACCATCTACATTTTAAAATTGTGTAATAATATTATGATCACAGTTATATTAGTTGCAGTGCAAACCATAAAATAATCTTGACATAAATACAGTTTCCCCTTACTTACCTTGTTTCCAAAACCTGAATGGGAGTCTCCCCAAATTCACTTCTGAGACCTTCCCCAAAGTCATCATCTCTGCATAAAAACATATAATGTAGTTCAAACAATAATCAGATATTCTTTTCAACACATTTATCACACAATGACAAATTTATCTAACATATCAAAGCATGTAGGATGATTTAAAAAATAGCATCAAACAGCCATCTTCCATCCTGTTCTGCTGCTAGAAGTAAAATTTGAACTTTTTATGCTCTCCTTTCATCCTGCTTCACTGCATGCTCATGTCCGCAGCAAACTCGTCCACCCCACCGCAAGTTTTACAGATTTGATTCCAAAATTTAATAATTTTTGAGGCCCTTTATACAGGTAAACGTCCAAAGAGGTTGAGATGTATGCATCAACAACATATATTGTGTAGTACAACTAACAGACTTTTAGATTATGAACACCAAATGATCTGCAGACAATATGCTAATTGCTAGTTGTTGAGATCATGCCTCTCTTACACAGACAGCGCAGTTACAGTACTTTCAACATATCTGCTTGCTGATCCACAATACAATAAGTTAGGATAACTAAATGTACGTATCAAAACAATACTGAGGTTGAATGAGTTAGCTGCTGCCATTAGCATCACGTCAGCTGTAGGCCGGAAAACGGTTTTAGCCTGTTGTAGATAATATCATGGCATTTGCGCTATCACATGAGTCAAGCAAAGACACTTACTTTTCAAGCAGGAAAGTTGCTAACTCTGCATCGCTTTGCAATCCTCTGAGCACTCGAGGCTCTCGCCACCTCCGCCATCTTGAAACAGCTACTGTTTGAGACGGGAGCGTGCCCACTGCCCGGCTGCTGCGCGCTGCCGCTGGGAGAGGCGGGGGGAGGGCGGGGGAAGCTCGTTCATGAAAATAACTCTGTTTTTATTGGCTGGTCAAAAACGGCCCGCTCTGGTTTTTATAAATGCTATTTTAACCACCGGGAGACGCCAGAGGAATATAGTATTTCTCAAAGATTACCTGTTTAACATCACTCTGACAAAAAATAGTGACTGAGAGAAGAAATATGTTTATAAAAAAAGCTACATACTGCAACTTTAACCAAATAGTTTTTTTTGGACAAGTTTGTAATATTATTACTCTTTCTTCATTTAACTCATTTAAAACCAAGGAGTTAATAAGAAGTATAGCATTTAAGAAGCAGTTGCTCTGAAGTCAAGTATTATTTCACCAGAACAGAAAGAGTATCGCTGAAAAAGCTAAACAAATTGTTCAAACCAACTGCGGATATAAACAGGAATTAAAAAATCAACTGTTTGGTATGTTGTTTTTGTGAGGCAAAGTCAACAATTGTTTCATTACACAGTTCTCATTAAACTACCTTTCACCCCTCTTGTTTTTATTTCCTGTCTTTAAACCATAATTAAATCTTTTTGTTTTTTCACTTCAGCTGGTCAGCAGGGTCTCTCTGTAGCCTTTGACCTTCCAACACACCGCGGGTATGACTCGGACAACCCCAGAGTCCACGGGGACGTCGGCATGGCTGGAGTAGCTATCGACACGGTGGAGGACATGAAGATGCTGTTTGATGAAATCCCCCTGGAGAAGATGTCCGTGTCAATGACCATGAACGGAGCCGTTATCCCAGTGCTGGCCATGTTTATCGTGACCGGAGAGGAGCAGGGGGTGCCTAAAGAAAAACTAACGGGCACAATTCAGAATGATATTTTAAAGGAGTTCATGGTCCGCAACACGTATATCTTCCCGCCGGAACCTTCCATGCACGCCATTGCTGACATTTTTGCGTACACCTCCAAGGTGAGTAACACAAGGGATGGGAGGTAATTGGTGACCTAAGACAATTTTTAATCAGACACTGTTTTTGTAGTTTACACAGGATTATTAATAATAAGTGCTTTGTTGTGCCCCTGTGACTGTTCACAGCACATGCCCAAGTTTAACTCTATATCCATCAGTGGCTACCATCTTCAGGAGGCCGGAGCCGACGCCATCTTAGAGGTAGCTTACACCATTGCTAATGGCCTGGAGTACTGCCGGACTGGTCTGAAGGCAGGCTTAACCATTGACGAGTTTGCTCCAAGGTAATAATTACTCTCATTTTAATGGATTGATTTGCTCACTGAGAAAAAAAAAAGGTTAAATAGAATGGTCCAATTTTGGTACACGTGTGAAGCACTGATGGGTAGATAATTTATTTGTTTACTTTTATTGAAACAGGTAATCTCACTGAGACAGGCAGTTTCATTTACAAGAGACCTGTAACACATAATGTGCAACATTGTAACATAAAACATTCTGTCAATGGTTTAAAGGGGGCACATTTGAACAAAACTTAACAAAAAGAACAGGTCTGAAGTGATGATTTCTGCATTTTCTTTAAAGTCAGTTTAAAATGTTGCAGAGATCAAACTGGACAGTTTCAGGTCCCGTTGCAGTGTTCCAGGATGATGGAGCAGAGTACAGTAGAAGGCCTTTTTTTCAAGTTCAGTGTGAACTGAGGAGACGCTGAAGGAAATAAACTGCTGGGAATGCTGTAATGCTGTAACTGGACTGTGTTTGTGACATCATACTGTACATAAGGAGGCAGCAGGCTGAGGATGGATTTGTAAATAAAGTAAAACAGTGTAATCAAAAAGGCGTTCAATACAAGATCAATGCTTTTTGATTTTATCATGTCCTGGACGACTGAGAATCTTCACCAGCATACAACAGTGTACAGTAGATTTACAAGGAGCTGCCACCAGAGGGCATGTGTGCCGTGTGGAGCTCACCTGATTCAAATGTGCATTTGAGCTTCTTTAAACTGATTGAATGTCCTTTTTTAAAAAGTCGAGTTCGTCAACCCTCAACAGACGATGCTCATCAACAAGCAGGAGGTGTTCAGTGCTTCACGTGGCTCTGCTCATCAGCAAACCCACAATCAATGGTTTAAAAAAGCAGATTGCTTCTCAAAGATCACAAAAGCAGAACCTCGGTGGCTTCTCAAGTGATGTGATTAGTCACCTCAGCAGCTGTGGAAGGCAGATGTTTGAATCAATTGAAATCAAACCAGCCCTGTCCTGTTTTGTACCTTAAGAAGCTCCCGTGGGTTCGCCACCTCTTCTTTGTTCCCTCTCTTTTTCTGTTTCATTCATCCGTGTAACGCGTGTGTTTCAGGTACATTTAACTCTTATGGACATCTTTAAGGTCCAGCCCAGAGCTTGACTTTTTTTCTTTATGACTCTAAAGGGAGCTCTTCTCTTTTCTCCATGTCAGAAGCTTCATAATGACATGTAGTTTGTTGATGTTTACCGTTGATCACCTGGCCTGGCAAAAAAATAGTTTTGTTCACGTGTTGATTTGAAAACTGGATTTTTATTGGAGTGATGTTATTGGGAACTACAAACCGGATTCCAAAAAAGCTGAATGCAATGATGTAGAGATGGCAAATGTCAATATTTTATTCGTAATAGAACATAGATGACAGATCAAAAGTTTAATCTGAGTAAATTTAACATTTTAAAGGAAAAATATGTTGATTCAAAATTTCATAGTGTCAACAAATCCCAAAAAAGTTGGGACAAGTAGCAATAAGTGGCTGGAAAAAGGAAATTGAGCATATAACGAACAGCTGGAAGACCAATTAACACTAATTAGGTCAATTGACAACATGATTGGGTATAAAAAGAGCTTCTCAGAGTGTCAGTGTCTCTCAGAAGCCAAGATGGTAAGAGGATCACCAATTCCACCATTGTTGCACAGAAAGATAGTGCAGCAATACCAGAATGGTGTTACCCAGCGTAAAATAGCAAAGACTTTTAAGTTATCATCATCAACCGTGCATAACATCATCAAAAGATTCAGAGAATCTGGAACAATCGCTGTGCGTAAGGGTCAAGGCCGTAAAACTCTACTGGATGCTCGTGATCTCCGGGCCCTTAAACGTCACTGCACCTCAAACAGGAATGCCACTGTCAAGGAAATAACAGAATGGGCTCAGGAATACTTCCAGAAAGCATTGTCAGTGAACACAATCCACCGTGCCATCCGCCGTTGCCAGCTGAAACTCTACAGTGCAAAGAGGAAGCCATTTCTAAGCAAGCTCCACAAGCTCAGACGTTTGCACTGGGCCAGGGGTCATTTAAAATGGAGTGTGGCAAAATGGAAGACTGTTCTGTGGTCAGATGAGTCACGATTTGAAGTTCTTTATGGAACACTGGGACGCCATGTCATCCGGACCAGAGAGGACAAGGATAGCCCAAGTTGTTATCAACGCTCCGTTCAGAAGCCTGCATCACTGATGGTATGGGGTTGCATGAGCGCTTGTGGCATGGGCAGCTTGCATGTCTGGAAAGGCACCATTAATGCAGAGAACTATGTTCAGGTTCTAGAACAACATATGCTCCATCTAGACGTCATCTCTTTCAGGGAAGACCCTGCATTTTTCAACAAGATAATGCCAGACCACATTCTGCAGCAATCACAACATCATGGCTACGTAGGAGAAGGATCCGGTACTGAAATGTCCAGCCTGCAGTCCAGATCTTTCACCTATAGAGAACATTTGGTGCATCATAAAGAGGAAGGTGCGACAAAGAAGGCCCAAGACGATTGAACAGTTAGAGGCCTGTATTAGACATGAATGGGAGAGCATTCCTATTTCTAAACTTGAGAAACTGGTCTCCTCTGTCCCCAGACGTCTGTTGAGTGTTGTAAGAAGAAGGGGGGATGCCACACAGTGGTAAAAATGGACTTGTCCCAACTTTTTTGGGATTTGTTGACGCCATGAAATTTTGAAACAACATATTTTTCCCTTAAAATGATACATTCTCTCAGTTTAAACTTTTGATCTGTGATTTGTGTTCTATTCTGAATAAAATATTAGATGTTGGCATCTCCACATCATTGCATTCAGTTTTTATTCACAATTTGTTAAGTGTCCCAACTTTTTGGGAATCCGGTTTGTACAGCTTTAGGGGATTCCCCAAGCTTCACAATGATGTCAAACATTATATGGTGGGATTTCCTGGCACTATGACAGCCAGCAGAGAATAATGGTCCATTTCAAAAGAAGTTAAAAGGAATATTTCTGAAGGCATGCCTGTTTATCTTTGACTGAGGTGTAGATTAGGGAGATTTTATGCCTTTTTTAGGTACTGGGGTCGCTACAGTGGTGTAATCTACGATATACACGGGCAGACGGAGTACATCCACTAGAAAAGCTTAAGAATTTCAGTGTACCCACTTAAAAGTGGGTACACTGCTCTCTCTCTGCTACCTTTCATTTCATTGTATTGGTTTTCTTTTCTTTTTTGTTGTTGTTGTAAATATAATTGTTGTAAATATAATTGTTGTAAATTTTTTAATAATTTGTTTTTTAGGTTATGAAATATGCTGGTGAAGATTCTCAGTCGTCCAGGACATGATGAAATCAAAAAAGGCGTTCAATACAGGATCAACTGGACTTTATTTGTTGCAGAAAACGTTTCGACTTCTGTCCAGAAGTCTTTTTCAATTCTGAATGGAAGCTGTGAGAACGAGAAGTTTTATACAGGCTTACAAGTCACGCACCAACATATGAAATTGGAAACTGAGATAACACCACAAATTAACTAAACAACCCCCTTTTGTTTAAGCTGGGATGTGTCGTTTTGTCAATTTAAATAGAATGGGCATTTTAGTTAATTTGTGGTGTTATCTCAGTTTCCAATTTCATATGTTGGTGCGTGACTTGTAAGCCTGTATAAAACTTCTCGTTCTCACAGCTTCCATTCAGAATTGAAAAAGACTTCTGGACAGAAGTCGAAACGTTTTCTGCAACAAATAAAGTCCAGTTGATCCTGTATTGAACGCCTTTTTTGATTTATGAAATGAATAAAGAAATTATTATTATTATAATTATAATTATTATTAAAAAAGTACCCAATGATACATGACATATCATTAGGCACGTGTCATTGATACGTTAAACAGCAGTTAAACACTTCTGTAACTATATCTGTATGCAGCGCTTGTTAATTACATTCACTTATCCAGTGATTTATTGTATAATTAATGCTTCTGTACTTACTACTTAATACTTGAACATGGTTTGTTTTGATACTATTTTATGAATTTTATACCATAATTTTAATACAAAGCCAACTGTTGTGCAAAATTTGTTGTTCATTTATTCAAATATAAGCATCAGAGAAATTTGGAAATGTTCATATGCTTTAAAATCAAAATAAATTGACGATTACATTCTACTAACCAGTGTACAGTACTTTGGTTTCTAAGTACATTATACAGACTGACCACGGTAAAGTTAGTTTTACGTTGGACATTGGACATTCACGTTCCGTGGCTTCAAACGTAAAACTAACTTTACCACAGTATACCCACTACAAAAATGTAGACTACACCACTGGGTTGCTAGTAGTTATCTTTATAAACTCAGTACTCAGTGTTTTCACATCATCTGCACTGCAGTGTACAAACTGAATAAAGATATCTAAAGGATGGTGCAGATTGTGAAAATAGGAAGAGTTTGCTTTACAAATTTTTAGCAGAAGTTTTAGCAGGTCGCTTTCGTAAATGAGCCCATGAGGTTCAAAAGATTTACCTGACTAAATAAAGGTTGAATGAAAAAAAAAAAAAAAAAAAATGGAAAGTTCAGACAGCTCGAAATTTAGTTCTGTGGTAAAGTTTTCATAAATCATGAAACTTAACCTGCAGTTGTGTAAATCTCATTAAAGCTGTTAAATATATTGAAAGGCCAGTTTAGTCATGTGACACATTTAAACTTTGAATGATGCTCTCTAATATTATGACTGTCCAGTAGAGCTCCAAAGAGATTTGTGTTTTCTCATTCGTTTTTCCAAAGTCTAGTTGTATTTTGTTGAAATGTGTCGCAGTTTTTTGCTAATCTCGTCTGTGACGCACAGTGTACCACCACCAAACGTCATAGCACACTGTATTCAATGGAGCTGCATGTTTTGATGTCATTTTTGATTAGGTTTGACAATTCTGTGGCAGGAGTAGCAAACTGAAAAATGTGGCAGAAATGGAGAATAATAATCAAATAAATTGAGGTGTTTATGCGTTGGTACCCTAGCTTGGTTATCTTAAGATAACAAAATATATATATAAACTTGTGATCTTGAGAAAATCACATTAAAATTAATAATAGCAGGGATGACCAGTTTGGGTTGGCTTCATCTAATTGTGAGACCCTCGATGATAAATGCAATCCATGTTAGCACTTTGAGCTGACAACATGTCACCTTTTAGGGGCAGATGCAGCTTTCATTATTTTTATATATTAACATCATCTCCCTTTTCTGTCAGATTGTCCTTTTTCTGGGGCATAGGGATGAATTTCTACATGGAAATAGCCAAGCTGAGAGCAGGCAGGAGGCTATGGGCCACTCTGCTGAAACAAAACTTCCAGCCCAAGAATACCAAGTCTCTCCTCCTGCGCACCCACTGCCAGACTTCAGGCTGGTCTCTCACAGAGCAAGTAAATCCAAAACAGACTTTTTGCTTGTTTGCTTGTTTTTAAATCTGGATTTCAAGCAGATTTTTAAAAACAAATTGCCCAAAACGAGGTGTAATTAGTCCTACAGCTTTGCCGTGTGCCTCCTCTTCCTGTAGGATCCGTACAACAACGTGATCCGTACGGTGATTGAAGCCATGGCGGCTGTGTTTGGGGGCACCCAGTCGCTACATACAAATTCCTTTGATGAAGCTCTGGGGTTACCAACTGTGAAGAGTGCCCGCATCGCCAGGAACACCCAGATTATCATCCAAGAAGAGTCTGGCATCCCCAAAGTGGCTGATCCCTGGGGGGGCTCGCACATGATGGAAGCTCTAACTAATGATGTTTATAATGCTGCTCTGAAGGTTTGTCATGAGGACGGATGAGCTCTTCCGACTAACCAGAGCAGTTTATTATAAGTTTATTGTTTACGTTGCAGTAACCTATTCACCAGTCCATGTTTTTTATAGTTCATTGAAGAAATTGAAGAGATGGGAGGCATGGCCAGAGCTGTGGCAGAGGGCATTCCAAAACTTCGAATTGAGGAATGTGCTGCACGAAGACAGGCTCGCATTGACTCAGGTACTGTAGAAATATATTGTCTCAATGCTTCATTACCTCTGCTTTGAAGCTTGTCATACATGTATCAACAGGGTATCTGCAGTGTTGTAAAAGGTATTAAAAGGTAGTAAATGAAATTAACACAAATTACGGCCATTAAAAAGTATTAAAAAGTAATAAACGTCATCTGACGAGGTATTAATTTAAAAAAAAACCTACACAACTATATTTTTTCCGTTCTGTCGGCTAAAAATTTCCTGTGAATTTATCTTTTATAATTTTATGTTCGAGTAGGACCTAAGCTAAAACAATGATGTCATATTGTCGGTCAGTGTGCGTTTGCACCTACAGCCGGCCGAGGGCCGACAGAGAATCATCATGGGGAAGTGTAAGTTTTCAGACCTCTGGTTAGAGGACGCCAGATTCAGAGACTGGTTTCAGCCAACAACCGAGAGGCTTATTGTCAGGTCTGTAAAAAGAAACAGGAAGGAGGAACGCGGCTTGTTTCACTGAAATTTAACAAGAAAAGCACCTAAACAATTATTTGTTTGCTCGAAATTATAGCAAAGGTGTGTTTCAGTCTAACATTTGCTTAATAAATGTACTCTAATGGTCAAATTAGCTGCATTTCGCCGGGGCGGTGCAGCTGGATTGACTGTTCCAAGCAGAGAGCAGAATGAAGGCGGGGAGAATATGGCAGGCCGATTGAGTGGTAAATTCTAAAAAGTGCAAGAAAAATGTATAGTATAATAAATAAAGTCCAGTTGTTTTTGTCTTGAACTTTTTTGAATTTGTCATTATAGTCACGTTTTCCTATTACCGTATTTTCTGGAATATAGGTCGCACCTGAATATAGGTCGCATTGTCCAATTATTGCCAAAGAATTGGGAAAATCGTGGACCAGAATAGGATAATTGGTTGATAATAATGAACATATTCTGGTCCACGAAACCAGAATCGTGGACCAAAAACCCCTATGATGAGTGAAATAAATGGACTAAGTTTTCCCTCGCCCGGACGCGGGTCACCGGGGCCCCACTCTGGAGCCAGGCCCGGAGGTGGGGCACGCTGGCGAGCGCCTGGTGGCCGGGCTTTTACCCATGGAGCCCGGCCGGGCACAGCCCGAAGAGGAGACGTGGGTCCCCCTTCCCATGGGCTCACCACCTGTGGGAGGGGCCAAAGGGGTCGGGTGCAATGTGAGATGGGTGGTGGCCGAGGGCGGGGACCCTGGCGGTCTGATCCTCGGCTACAGAAGCTGGCCATTGGGACATGGAATGTCACCTCTCTGGTGGGGAAGGAGCCTGAGCTAGTGTGTGAGGTTGAGAGTTTCCGACTAGAAATAGTCGGACTCACCTCAACGCATGGCTCTGGCTCTGGAACCAGTTTCCTTGAGAGGGGTTGGACACTCTTCCACTCTGGAGTTGCCCCTGGTGAGAGGCGCCGAGCAGGAGTGGGCATACTGGTTGCCCCCCATCTTGGTGCCTGTACGTTGGGGTTCACCCCGGTGAACGAGAGGGTAGCCTCCCTTCGCCTACGTGTGGGGGGACGGGCTCTGACTGTTGTTTGTGCCTATGCACCAAACGGCAGCTCAGACTACCCACCCTTTTTGGAGTCCTTGGAGGGGGTATTGGAGAGTGCGCCTCCTGGGGACTCCCTTGTTCTACTGGGGGACTTCAACGCTCACGTGGGCAATGACAGTGAGACCTGGAGGGGTGTGTTGGGCAACATGACTTCAGACTTCTTCTCATTGAAACTTAAGAAGTTTGAGGCCATCCAATCATGGATGTCAGCCAGGCAGTCAAGAAGGGGTTGAATAGAGCTAGAGCCTCTGTGCTTCTGGGGAAAGTAAATTTGACAATCATCGGCGTAAAAATGAAAGGCTATTTTGTGTTTGCGGAAAAGTCAAAGTCAAAGTCAACTTTATTGTCAGAACTGCAATATGTACAGGACATACACAGGATTGAAAATAGCACCTTAGTGGCAGTAGGTATAATGAGAAGAGAAGGGGGCCGAGGATGGACCCCTGCGGTACCCCCCACTGAAGCGCTGTAGATGCTGAACTGAACTCTTTGACATTGACACAAAAGGTTCTGTCTGAGAGGTAGGACTCAAACCATTTGAGGGCAGACCCTGTGAGGCCCACCCACTGCTCCAGCCTAGAAATGAGGATGTTGTGGTCGATGGTGTCAAAGGCCGATGTAAGGTCCAATAAGACAAGCAGCACAGAGTCACCTGCATGTGTGGCTGTGAAAATGTCATTAAAGACCTTCAGCAGAGCAGTTTCAGTGCTATGGAGAGATTTGAAGCCAGATTGAAACAACTCTAGGATGGTGTGGTCGTCCAGGAAACATTTCAACTGAGACTCAACCATTTTTTTCCAATAGTTTGGAGATGAATGGGAGTCTGGAGACAGGCCGGAAGTTGGACACCACCGAGGGGTCAAGGTTAGGTTTTTTCAGTAGAGGCTGGACAGCAGCATGTTTAAAAGTTTTTGGGACCACATTGACATTATTATGACATTAGCTGCAGCATTTATCAGGTGACATCTAAGTATTTTAGATCTAACTTCCAAGATTAGATCAGTTACGGTTAGAGGCTGCAGTTTTTGGACCTGAACATCTTAGGACCAAACTTTGCATCCTTCACGTCCCCTGGATGACTTTCATTTGGCCTCCAGTTCTAAAGTAAAGAACCTTGATGTTATTTTTGATCAGGCCATGTCTTTTAATCCTCACACTAAAAATGTAACCAGGAAGACCAGATGAAAACCAGCCACTAGGGAGCACAAGCCACTACAGTATATCTCTTGCGCTGGTCCCAGCCTGGGTAAATGGTGAGGGTGTCAAGTAGGGCATCTGACATGAAACACTTTTGCCAAAACTATAAAGTGGGTAACAGGTGGAAGAGAACTTGGAGAGGTGGAGGTATGCGCATGACAGGAGAGGAATGAAAGTCAGCCGTAGTAAGACAGAGTACATGTGTGTGAATGAGAGGGAGGAGGTGGAACAGCGAGGCTACAAGGAGCAGAGGTCACAAAGGTGCAGGACTTCAAGTACTTGGGGTCCACTGTCCAGGTACATGGAGAGTGTGGTAAAGAGGAGAAGAAGAGAGTCCAGGCAAGATGGAGAAAAGTTTCAGGAGTGATTTGTGACAAAAAGGTGTCAGCAAAGGTCAAAGGAAAAGTTTACAAGACAGTGGTGAGACCAGCTATGTTGTATGGTCTGGAGACAGAGACATGGACAAAAAGACAGGAGAAGAACTGGAAGTGTCAGAAATGAAGATGTTGAGGTTCTCCTTAGGAGTGACAAGGATGGATAAGATCAGGAATGAGATCATCAGAGGTACAGCACATGTTGAACAACTGGGAGATAAAGTTAGAGAGGCCAGACTGAGATGGTTTGGACATGTCCAGAGGAGGGACAGTGGTTTGGACATGTCCAGAGGAGGGACAGTGGTTTGGACATGTCCAGAGGAGGGACAGTGGTTTGGACATGTCCAGAGGAGGGACAGTGGTTTGGACATGTCCAGAGGAGGGACAGTGAGCAGTAGAAGGATGTAGAAATGCAGCTGCCAGGAAAAAGACAAAGAGGAGATATGGACGCAGTTAGAGAGGACATGGAGATACAGTAGTCCAAGTTCAATTTCAGTAAACTTTGTGTCAGGCTGTACTCACTCATCACCTGTTACTCCCAGTCTCCCTCCTTAAATAAACAATTTAAATACTGTAACATTTTAAATAAACAATCCATGCAGCATGGATTGTTTATGATTCTCCTGCACTTGTGAGCTTCACACACGGTGCTAAATCATTTAAAACAATTTATTTTAAATAAACAATCCATGGCTCATCTATCAATCAGCTAACTGTGTCATTTCCAATGTTACTTTGAAAAAGCACGATAGAGCGAGTCCATGAAATGAAGTAACGTGCGACTGTGTGACATTGAATCCATTCTGGACCACGGCTGGACCACCAGTAAACACTGCGAGTCCTTTCCAGACACACGGTGTATCCGTTCCCTTCAGTTAATGAACTTGACGTGCGGATCAGTATTCTGCACTTTAACTTTTTATTTATCCAGTTACCCCACAAGAATGGACTTTTTGAAGCATTTTGATTTTTTTAGATGAGCTATTCGAAAAAGCAGCAAACTTTTAAAACTACCGTAGTAAAAACAGGTTCTAAAAGTTCTTTAGTTGCAAAAGAACAGTTTTTTTTCTTTACAGCTCCTTCTCTGTGGAAGACAAAAACTGGCTCAGATTTTTACAACAAACGTTCTCCAGACTTTTCTTACCTTCTGAGATTTGATTGTTTCTACCATGACCAGAACAGAAGGAAACAGCAGCTGAAACTGGAGCACAAGCAGCACAAACTCAAATCGACCTTCACACACACACACACATGAGGTTTCATCGACCTTCAGACACACACACATGCGACTGAGAGGCACCTACCTGGTCCAGCTTGTAATTCACATGAGATACTGTCAGATGTGGATCTCCCAGGAACTGAAACACACACTCACATTTAAAGAAGTGTCATGTAGGCCTGTCACAATAACAAATGTTGCTGAGCGATTAATCGGCTCAGAAATTATTGCGATAAACGATAATATTGTTTGAGGTTTGACAATAATTAATAATTATAGTCAAATTTAAGAAGACATGTTGGTTAATTTGTTTTGCATGTAGTACCTTTTTTCGACCACTGGATGACAGTATAAGACTGTTTGAACTGAAGGATGGATAGTGAGGGAGCGAGGAGCATGTCTCTTTAAGAAAAATGGGAAGGAGGCCCCTTGACGTGACATGGGTTGTCTCTCTTTCCTTTTTTCCGGTTCTCAAAATGGCGGATGCTCAGTGTGGTTTGAGCTCTTTAGCATAGCATTTTTCACAAAAAGCTTTAATTAAAAATTCAGTAAAGAAGTTCTCAGCTTGTTTTTGCAGAGAAAAACAACTTTTTAGACGAAGGCACGGGATTCAACCGTGAATTTTTGGAACTTCGACAAGACAGAGGTTTTTTCCCCGAGGTGAGTCTATTAGCTTAGCTTGTAGCTTAGCTTCTCAGCTTAGCTGCTCTTAACGATCCAAAAATTTGATTTTGGATGGTTAAAACAGATTATAAAGAGAAAAGAGAAAGGGAGGGGTCAGTGAAGAGCACAGAGTTGAGCCTTTTTAGTCGTCCAGTGTCTTCAGTAGAAAGAGAGAGACACGAAGAAACAATAAAGCCGATAAATTAAAATGAGGTTGATAATTTTCATTTATTAATTAATGATTAATTGATGTATTGTTTATCGCAACAGGCCTAGTCCTGTCACAGCCTTGGTGTTTTGTGGTTTGTCTCCTGGTTGTACCTCCTGCTCCAGGTCCAGCAGGGCCTGTCTGTACGGCTGCAGCATGGAGTCCAGCCCCGTGCAAAACGCCCGCAAGTAAATTCCATGAAGTCCCGTCTGGTTGGGCTGGTTTGTGTGATGCTCCTGCGTTACACATCATGTTCATGGGACACGTTCATTATTGGCCACCACTGATGGTGAACGTGGAACGATTATGTCTTTGTCACTAGGGTTGACACTACAACTGATTAGAGGCAACGCAATTCAAGATGGGCGCCACAACCAATTGAGCTTAAAAAACACAAAAAATTGCTTTAACTGTATAATTTTACATGCATTTAACTACAACCGAGCAACACATTGTACAACATCTTTACTTAAATCCTTGACATTAACTCTTGGAGTCAACCCTGTCTGTTAGCAAAATATCTTGTGAACTGTTTGACAGATTTAAATTAAACAACAGCTAATTGACTTGTGGCTACATAAAAATGCATACATCTCTGTGTGACTTTTACAGATATTGAGGTAAAACTTGGAGTGGTAGTAGCTGACAGTCTTTTACAACACATCCTCTAAGAGCCAAGCAGATCATGTGATCTAATATGGCATGAGATGTCACTGAGTGCTGTGTTAAACATCTGACCAAAGTAGCCACAACCTCATGATTTCTCAAAGTTCAGCGTAAAACTCTGTCCTGAAAGGCTGCAGGTGAGAAGCATTCCAAGAAGTCTTAGGCCTTTAACTACATTTACATCAGATTAAAATAATTAATAACTGCTAATCGATTTGAAGACCTAAACAAACTTGTACGTGGGTCAGAATGAGGCTCACCTGCTGATGAACGTGGCCCGTGTGCTGCTCTATAAACTCGGTGAAGCGGGTGTAATCTGAGCCCAGTCTGCACAGCCGGTTGAGGACACTGGTCTCACTGGGGTGAAGAAAAGGCAGGTCCTGGGACACCTGTGAGTGATGCAAAAATTAAGAAACAATGAGGACTTTTCCCACAAATTACATATCCTTCTCAAAAAATTAGAATATCATGGAAAAGTTGTTTAACGTCAATAATTCCATTCAAAAAGTTAATATTTAATAGATGATAGATTCAGGGCCCACAATTTTTTATTTTTTTTTATTTTTATTATCACACTTTTATTATTTCATTTTATTCTTATGTTTACTAAATGTTTTAATGTTTCAAATTCAAGATCTTTTTATTGAATTTTTTTCATTTTTTTTCAAACAACAACAACAACAAAACAAACAGAAAAAAAAAAACAACAACAGTCAATTTGAGTAGTAACATTCAGGTTCAGGTTCAGGTTACTTTATTTATACCCAAGGGTAAATGTGGTTTGCAGTGGTACAAAGCATACATCCATCCATGCGCACACACAAATAAAAACAGTAAAAACATTTAGTAAAAACACTTAAAAGAAACTATAAACAGATAATGTTGCACATAACAGTGTTAAGGCTCCCCAAATCATATGTAAAATGAAAAATAAAAACATTTAACCACTAAAAGCTTCAACGTTATTCCGTTTGTTCATTTCAGTAACAGCAGTGGGAACAAAGCTATTTTTAAAACGTGTTGTCCTACATTTCGGGACTAAAAACCTCCGACCAGAGGGAAGAAGCTGAAACTCTCCATACAGGGGATGAAGGACATCTTTTAAAACAGAAGAAGCTATCCTCTGTACCTGACTAACATACATGGATGTTACTGAGGTTAGGGTTCCTCCGGTCAGTTTAGATGACAGCTTAACAATCTGCTGAAGGGAATTCTTTCCTCTCACTGTAGTGTGACCAAACCATGAAACCAAGGAAAAGGATAAAACAGATTCAATAAAAGCACGGTAAAACATGGTCATTATGGTTCGGTCAATATTAAAATGGTTGAGTTTCCTTAGACAATAAAGGCGCTGGTGGGCCTTTTTGCACACCTTGTCAAAATTGGTTGGTAACATGTACATTATAATCCACACTAAAGGAAAAAAATAAAATAAATAAAAACAAAAAAATAATAACATAGAAAATAATCCCTACCCAATCATTGCCAAAAGAAAAGGGAAAAAAATAAATAGAAGGTAAAATAGCCAAGAGACTGCATTAACCTGAGTGAATTGTGTTGTCAGAGAGACTGGAACAAATTCAAGAAATCTAAAAAAGCTAAGTCTGGTCCTCTGGACATTCAAAAAAAAACAAAAAAAAAAAAACAAAGCACAACAAAACAAAGCAAAAAATTCAAGAAAGGTCCCCAAACATTCTCAAATTTACCCTTTTTCTGTTGGAGTGTGAATCTGATTTTCTCCAGCTTTAAACAGGACATGATGTCAGCCAACCACTGAGCGTGAGTGGGTGGAGACGGTTCTTTCCACCTAAGCAAAATAGCTCGTCTGGCCAGGAGAGAGGTGAACGATATTACATGTTGTTGGTTTTTATTCAGGTTTGTCATGCCCTCTACAAGACCAAACAGAGCAATCAGTGGGTCAGGGTTCAGACGTGTATCTAGTACACGTGATAAAGTCTGAAAGATTTCCCGCCAATATTTGTTCAGAGATGGGCAAAACCAAAACATATGGGAGAGAGAGGCTTCAGCATGTTTGCATCTCACACAGTATGGGCTGACATCAGGATACATAGAGGACAATTTCAGTTTAGAGATGTGAGCTCTGTGCACCACTTTAAATTGTATTAGACAGTGTCTAGCACAGAGAGAGCTGGAGCTCACCAGTTTGAGTATGGAGGTCCAAGAGTCCTCTGAAATAGAGGAGCCGAGATCCTCTTCCCAAGCAGCTTTGATTTTATCTGAGGAAGCACGCTTCAAATCCAATAGTTTACTGTAAATGAATGAAATGGACTGTTTTTTATTTGGGTCTAAAGAAAGAATAGTGTCAACAATACTGCTATCAGTTGAAATGGAGAGGTTGGACAAATGAAGAGTAATAAAGTGCCGTATTTGGAGATACCGAAAAAAATTGGACTGGGGAAGACTAAATTTTTCACATAGTTGTTGAAATGAAGCTAAAGTATTATTGAGAAACAAGTCATTGAAGCGTACTATACCCCTTCTTTGCCATTCTTTAAAAACAGAGTCCTGAGATGAGGGTTTGAAAAGTTGGTTAGACATAATAGGACTATAAAGAGAGAGACTAGAGAAATCAAAATATTTACGAAATTGTGCCCAGATTTTTAGTGAGTGTTTTATAACTGGATTTATAACAGTTGTAAGTGGTGGAAGCGGGAGTGAGGATCCCAAGAAAGCCACGGATGACCATTTCCCAGAACACTGTGACTCCATCTCTACCCAGTCAGGGCTGTCAGGCCTGTTGTAATAGAATGACCAGAATGCTAGACAGTGCAAGTTTGCTGCCCAATAATAAAAGCGGAAATTTGGAAGGGCAAGACCGCCTGCGGCCTTAGTTTTTTGGAGAAGTGTCTTATTTAAGCGTGGACGCTTTCCTTGCCACAGATATGATGAAATGATGGAATCTAACTGAACAAAAAATGAACCAGGGATAAAAACAGGAATATTTTGAAAAAGATATAAAAACTTAGGTAAAGTGACCATCTTGACTGAGTTAATACGGCCTATGAGGGAAATGGAAAGCGGTGACCATCGGGATAATGCCTGCTTTGTCTGATTCAACAGAGAGACAAAGTTTTCTTGATATAAATCTTTATACCTCCTCGTAACTGTAACACCCAGGTAAGAGAATTTTGTCTTCTCAATTTTAAGAGGCCATTTACCAAAGTCAAGAGTCTGCGCCAGGGTATTGACAGGGAAAATTACACTTTTACTCAGGTTTAATTTGTAACCAGAATTTATTCCAAATTCCTCAAGTAATGATAAAACGGAGGGCAGCGTGTCAGTCGGATGAGAAATGAAAAGTAAAAGGTCATCAGCATAAAGGGAGACCTTGTGCTCCATATCGCCTCTCCAGATTCCTGAAATTGTGTCACAGGACCGCAAAGCAGTGGCAAGAGGTTCAATTGCCAGGTCAAAGAGCAAAGGGCTCAGTGGGCATCCCTGGCGAGTTCCTCGATGTAGACTGAAGGGTTTTGATATCTGAGAGTTGGTCCGAATGGTTGCGGTGGGATGTGAATAAATTAATTGCACCCATGTAATGAAATTGGGGCCAAAACCAAATTTGTCAAAAACATTAAACAAGTAGTCCCATTCAACCCGATCAAATGCTTTCTCCGCATCAAGGGAAATAACACACTCAGGAAAAGTATCCGAAGGAGAATAAATAATGTCCAAAAGAGTCAGAGTCAGAGTCAGAGAGTCAGAGAGTCTTTATTGTCATTTGCACCGCATGTGGTACATGTGATGAAAACGAGATTATGTACACGGGGTCCCAGTTACATCCAACAACAAATGCAAGAGAAAAACAGTAATAACATCTAGAATTAACTAAGAAAAACATCAACTAGTAATACACTAAGCCTAATATAGTGGGAATAAACAGCAGCACGAACATGAGTTTGTATGAGCAGATGGTCACAGATGAACACAGATGAACACAGCAACAAGAAAACAGATCAGCATCAGCACAATGTGATATTTTGCAGTGTTTATTTTTTTATTTTATTTTTATTTATTCATGAGTCTAACAGCCTCAGGGTAGAAGCTGTTCCTCAGTCTAGTGGTTCTACATTTGATGCTCCTCAACCTCCGTCCTGAGGGGAGTGGGGCAAAGAGTGAGTGTGCTGGGTGAGTGAGGTCTTTCATGATGCAGGTGGCTCTTTTCCTGCATCTGGAGGTGTAAATGTCTGTGATGGTGGGGAGACTGACTCCAACAGACTTCTGTGCAGCCTTCACCACTCTCTGTAGAGCTTTCCTCTCTTCAACTGTGCAGCCTCCATGCCACACGTTGATGCTGGAGCACAGTGACAGAGTGACCAAAATCAACCAAAAAATACTCAAAACTTATATTTTATCTCAAAGAAGGATTCGTCTCTATTGGAAAATGAATTAAAGCAAACAAACTGGAATGATATAATAGAAAACAAGTCATGTGAGAAAGCATGTAATGATTTAACATCAATCTTAAAAAATATTTTATTAAAATACACAAAGACAAAAAAAATAAAACAAAAAAAACAAAGCTTGCCATGGTTCAATAGTGAACTCTGGGAATTGATGAAGAAAAGAGATGCCTCATTAAAAAAGTTTATCAAAACTAGATTAACTACTGACCATTTAATATATCGAAGTCTGAGAAATAAAGTCACCACATTACTTAGAAAAACAAGGGCCAACTTTTTCCTTAATCTAATTAAAGATGCAAAAGGAAATAGTAAATTGTTGTGGAGAAACATTGATAAATTTCTTGGAAATGAAAAAAACACTCGACATGACGTGCAGCTTAAAATAAATGATACTATTCAAAATGATAATGTAACCTTAGCAATATGTTTCAATGAATATTTTATTAATTCTGTTCAACGACTGGCTCAGCTGTTTCCGGCACCTTGCTCTTTCCATTCTCTGGTCTGTGATGCATCTGCCTTTAGTTTAACACCTGTTAATGATGCAAAAGTGGAAAGGATTATTGGACAACTTAATAATAGCAAAGCAAAAGACCTGTATGGGTTAGATAGTATATTTCTAAAAACCCATAAGGACAGTCTAATCCCAGTGTTGACAAAAATAATAAATCAGTCTATTAGAGATGGTATATTTCCCGATGCATTAAAAACTGGCATTGTCACGCCCATATATAAGTCTGGAGACAAACTAGAGGTCAGTAACTATCGACCGATTACCATCCTCCCCGTCATCTCAAAAGTCTTTGAAAAGGTCGTAGCAGAGCAACTAATTGAACACCTTGAAACCAAAGCTTTTTTAAATCCTTTGCAATTTGGTTTCAGAAAAAAATACTCAACAGAGACGGCTTGTTCCTACTTCCTTGAAGAAATTAAATCAAAGCTAGACCAAGGAGGTGTAGTGGGCGCCGTGTTCCTAGACCTGCGAAAGGCTTTCGATACTGTTTCCCACAGCATTTTAATAAGCAAACTATCAAATTATGGACTGTCTCGTCAGACAATAAACTGGATTACATCATACCTAAGTGGCAGGAAACAATGTGTTCGAGTAAATCACACACTGTCCCCCTTTCAAGACTGCACCATGGGAGTTCCGCAGGGCTCTATTTTAGGGCCGCTGCTTTTTAGTCTATACATCAATGATCTCCCCTCAATGTGTGATATTAATATCATCATGTATGCGGACGATACTGTTTTGTTCACTCATGGAAAAAATATAACAGAAGTGGCCACAAAATTGACAGGAGAATTGAAAAAGGTTGCTGCCTGGCTACAAAACTGCTGTCTCACATTAAATGTAGAAAAGACAGTTGCAATGTACTTTACAAACAGAAATAAATGTTTGGATTATCCTGATATCCATATAAATGGGGAAAAAATAAAAAATGTAAACAACTTCACCTATTTAGGTGTTACCCTTGACTCAAACTTGAATTTCAGAAACCATGTAAAGAAACTGCGCAACTCTTTAAAATTTAGTCTGGTGAACTTCAGGTACATACGAGGATCTCTTACTACTGAGGCATCATATATGTACTTAAACTCTATGATTTTCTCGCGTTTTCTGTATTGCATGACTAGCTGGTCACAGGCTAGTAAAACAGCTCTAAAGCCTCTTGAATCAATGTTCAAAAGTGCAATAAAAATTCATGATAGGAAATCCAGACAATATCACCACTGTCATATTCTTTTCAAATATGATCTTTTAAACTTTGACAATTTAATATTTCATGCAAATATTTGTCTACTTTTTAAAATCATCCATGGTATGGCTGCTCCTCCTCTAAGAAGGTTTGTCATATTGAACTCAGAAAAAACAACTCGAGTCACAAGGGCGACCTCTAGAGGAGAGTGCAGCATCCCTAAATGTAGGACCTCTTTTGCTAAATCCGTCTTTTCTGTTGTTGCCATGAGTCAGTGGAATATTCTGCCTAATGAGATTATAAAATGTACAAGTTTCCCAACGTTTGCACATCTGACAAGGAAATGGCTTTTATCAAAGCAGGTTTGCACCCACCAGTGATGACTGTGTGTGAGTGAACTCGTCCTAGAGCTTTCGAGATCCAGGCGTCAAACTCGGTCAGCACTATCTTGAGGCATTGAAGGTCAAAAGTTATCAAAAGAATTTTTCTAAGTCAAAGCATGTGGGCGTGGCCTTAGGTCAAAGTCACAATTTGGTCTATTTCATTTACGTCATATCTGAGCGAACTCGTCCTAGAGCTTTCGAGATCCAGGCGTCAAACTCGGTCAGCACTATCTTGAGGCATTGAAGGTCAAAAGTTATCAAAAGAATTTTTCTATGTCAAAGCATGTGGGCGTGGCCAAGCCTCAAATCTGGCCATTCTCCATGAAACATCAAGCTAAAATAACTTCCTAATATAAGCTCCCAGCTACACCAAATTCACTAAGATCTATATTTATCCATCCCTCGACAGGACTGCAGTCCAATATGTAGTGGGCGTGGCCTGATTCTTCCAGAGCGCCCCCTAGAATTTAGTTTAAAAATCAGCCCCCAGCCATGCTTTATCCCAGAATTATGAAACGTGGTATACATGTGTAAATTGTCAGGACCTACAAAAAAGTCTCTTGGAACCCTGGTCCAAAACAAAAACAAAGTCGGCCATTTTGGGTCAAAGGTCATTTTCCGATGTTTTTGAATTGCGTATTTAAACAAACTCCTCTTAGTGATTTTGAAGGATTGCCTTTAAACTTGGTTAACATGCCCTTAACACATTGGACAGTAAAAGTTATCAAAAGTTTGCGTTTTCGTTTATGCTAAAGGGGCGTGGCCAGGCCTCAAACTTGCGCTTCATGCGTCCCCTACATTATTTCTATAGTCCCATCTCAGTGATACATCATCCCTGAACCAGATTTATTGTGCATAATCAGTGAGACCTTGTGGACACATTG
>JBBPBX010054157.1:9430-23576 GCA_038048925.1 Garcialebias charrua
CATGTCAGTGGACCTTTAACAACCGAGCGCGCCGAACGA
Source organism: Garcialebias charrua (assembly GCA_038048925.1). NCBI lineage: Eukaryota > Metazoa > Chordata > Actinopteri > Cyprinodontiformes > Rivulidae > Garcialebias > Garcialebias charrua. Next base: position 9,470 of record JBBPBX010054157.1, read on the forward strand.
CCAAACCTAACTGCTTACAGGTACTTCCCCTCCACCTGTCTACTGGTGTAAAACTAATTAGTTGCGCGCAATGCTAGCTAGCTAAAATGCTAAAAACAAACAACGCGTGTCTCAGCTTCTCTCCATCCAGCTCTAAACTGCAGGTACAGACCACTCATCTCTCTCCCCCTCCCCTCACCCCTCTCTGAGCTGCCGGTGCAGCTGTGTCTCCCAGCTCTAAACTGTCAGTACAAACACGCAACTCAACTGTCTCTTGAGTTCCACAGTCGGTCCACGGACCAAGAGGCAGGTGATCAGAGACAGATCAGTCAGAAAAATGAATCAGAGAAATTAATAATTCCAGCATGAATAGATAAGCTGAAACACCCCAAGCTTCAGGGTCAGCTGATCACCTTGTCAAGTTTAGGAAGTTATAGCTCATTTAAAGGCAACATATATTTTTTTGTAGGTTTCATTTATGCTCAACAGATCTTAAGCTTCATTTTATTTAGTTGTTTTGGGAAACTACACCTGCACTTTAGTTTTTGTGGTGGATTTTGTTGATCTATATTTTGTGCAGACTTTTTCAATCTAAATAACAGAAGGATCATTTTTATTTTTTTATTTTTATACTTGGAGACTGAATACTTTACTAAACAAAGTAATTTCAGTAAAATTACCCCTTGTTGTTTTTTTATTTTATTTTATATAATACTGCAAAGCAACATGTAAAGTTAATTTTGTTAAATAAATAATTTTGATTTCTTTTATTATTATTATTTTATTTTTTGTTATATCACAAAATGTATCGTTATCGTCGGAATGCTCTGAAATATCACAATATAATATTTGAGCCATATCGCCTACCCTTACATCCAACTTATACAGCAAAGCAATGTATTTATGTCCCCCCCCCATATTTATAAAACAATTTTTGACTGAGATCTGACGAGTTCATTCATTCTGACATGGAAAATATTGAACACTACCATTTTCAGCCACAAGAGGGCCCTCGACTAATATGGCAAGCCAAGTGTCTCATTAATAGGTAAAAGTGGCTATTAATGAAATACCTTACTTGGCTTACCATACCAAGCCACCTTCGTCTCACTGTGGAACTCCTGGAGCAAACGTCAAATCAGCTGCATTTTGCCGCCGCCCAGGTAAAATGCAGGTGATTCCACCATTAACGTGCAGTTATTAAGTAAAAGTTAGACTAAGACACACCTTTGCTATAATTTCGAGCAAACTATTGTTTTTAAGTGTTAATCTTGTTAAATTCAAGTTAAAGTCCTCCTGTGCACGCTCCCGTGGCCGCCATTTGGCAACCAATAGATTTTTGGCACAATACCAGCCCACAGTTCCTGGTGATCAGCGGGGACGCGTAACAGATGTTTGTATGGTGAAGCGACTTATTTATGTTTTTCCTATGTTTTTCCCCTCCTTTATTAGACATATTTGGACTGATGTGACTTGTACAACGTAAAGTACTGTAACCCAGTCCTTCTCAAATAGTGGGGCGCGTCACCCTGGGGGGACTCGGTGCAATGCCGGGGGGGGGTGGGGGGGTGGTAACCCTGGGAAACATGCTTTTTTTGCCGTAGGGAGTTAGTTTTTTTGTTTTTCCCCACCGTTCTCATTTTGTCGCGTGCATTCTGGCAGCTGTTTGCTCATATCTCTCTGTCTTAATAATAATAAAGTTATGAACAAATAACAGTTGTTTTGGGAGTCATGCTTGAACCGTGTCGTTCCCCTCTGCGGCTGAGACATAACCGACACCTCCACTGCATGTGTTTTATGTCCATGCGCTCTGGACGTCACTCACAGAACGCATGCAACAAAGAGTAAACTTAAAGCGAGAGGATTACAGGATTACGGTACCTGTTTTAGTTTAATCGATGAGTGTCCTCATTGATCCCAACCGTCGATTTTATTTAAAAAATAAAATCAGCACAACTTGTTTTTCATTTTTGTTTTTTAGGTTAAAGTGTTTTCTATAACACTCCTGAGTTAAAATGTTGCTGATCAATTTGAATTTATTATTATTTATTGATTATATTTAATTTGATTTTCATTATCAAATGGTCAAATGCTTACAGTTTAAATAAGGATGTAATTTTTTTCAGGCAAATTGGTGCACTTTAAAGTGTGTGTGACATGATTTTAGAACTATGCATAAAGTTGCACAACATACAGTATACAGTATATGTTGTATCATTCAACGATGTTTGTTTTTACAAGCAAAAGGATAAATCAATGAAATTTTGTTTCTAAGTTATTTTAAAATTGGCGCCGTGTTTCGTCACAGGACATCCGGGTACTTACGCATGCGACGTCTGTGACGTAGGGGCAAGAATGTCAGTCTGCGTGTGCCATTAGAACGCAGTTTCATTGTCTTCAAGATCGCCTTTTTTTTTTTATAACTTGAAAAATGCCGGTACGTTGTGTCGCATTTGGGCGTTCTAATATCGCCAGTGAACAAGTGAGCCTTTTCACTTTCCCAAAAGATGAAAAACTTCGTCAAGAATGGAATAAACAAAGCTGCCCCCCCTCTGAGCTTTCTCGCTTCCTGAACGGTAAGACTCAAATAAATACGGGTGCAGACCTACATTAGAAACAGCCGTTTCTTGTTCATCACTCAAACTAACTTCGGCTTCCCAAACTGAAGACAAATCGCTCAAATCTTCACTTAAATTGCGTAATTCCTCGGTTCATATAATCACTGCTGTTTGTTATTTACAATGTGCGTTCTGGTGATTGCATCATAAAATGCGTCTGCGTTTGACCCCTCCTTTCTCCACCCGAAAACTGTGATGCACTGCAGAGAAACTATTTTATTAAAAAATACTTTTATATATTAATTATTCAAAGCATCTGTGTACATAAAATCAAAGCCGAGTAGCTACTCTGCCACTTTATGCATACTGTAATTCCAACATCATGTCTCACACACTTTAAAGTCCATGACCCACCATGTTTTCAAATTGCATCGCCATTAATATTTAGTAGTTAATTAAATAATGAAACAAGAGCGTTTATTTATATTGTAGAGAAATAACGCTAAATGTGTTATTTCATGTTTTTTAGCTGTTTTTAGTAGCAGCTCCGGGAAGATCTGCTCCTCTCCATATATGGGCATTGACGTCACTGAAGTTTCCGCCTTGAATACATGAGGAGTTATAACAAGCATGCATCAACGTAGCTTCCTTATTGCAGCGGCGGTAAAAAGTTCTAAAAAATAAATAAAAACAGAGCGCTGGTCCAGCTGTACCCACAACTGCACCAGGAAATATTTAGAGGTCGCGCATCCACGTAGGACACTATTTAATTCGCTCGCTCGTGACAAATTTATTAATTTCCTCATGAAGTCGGCTCGGCTTTTTACCCCTTTCATAAGTCAAACCCGCGCTATTCCCGCACAGACCAGTGCTACTGGTCCTGCCATTTAATCCTCCTCAGGTCATTCATAAGACAACAGGTGAATGCAGGTAGGTCCCGCTCAAATAAACTTGTTCAGAAATGAAGCCGGAGCGCTGCTCCAAACGTGGCGTGGAGCTGAGCTGTACAAGTTGTCGTGTCATTTTTAACATTTCCTCAGTAATAATTGAACAGCTGGCTGCAGTGATCAGCGCGCGCAGAGACAGCACCACCTCCTCCGATGATCAGAGAGAGAGAGGGGAAAAAAAGCGAAAGTAACTTTTACAAGTAGTCCGGTCGTTTCATTTTTAATATTTCCTCAGTAATATGATGTCTCCCTGCAGCGCGTCTGTCCCACAATAAATACAGAGGACAGCTGATGTCTCTCCCTGCAGCGCGCGCTGGAGGTGTGTGTGCGCTGCACACACACACACCTCCTCCACTCAGAGAGGAAAAAAAAAGCGAAACATGTTTAATATTCCCTTGTTAATAAATCTGCATGTTGATTAATCCTGTGGTCGCACACTGATGTCTATCATATTCTGAGCGCGGATCCGAGGCTCTCACTCTCATAAGCCTCCATCGCGAACTCACTCCTCCTTCTGAGAGGAGCCTGTATTGATGTCACTCCAGACTTCGGCTATCTTCGGCTGAGTTTCCGGAGGTTCCGGGAATCCGTTTTTTTTTTTTTATGATCGCCTGGCCCAAATGCAAAAATGAAAATAGACATCATATTCTACTACAGTAATTGTCCAATATGGTGAATTGTTACTGTCACGGTGGGTGTTGTCCTTTAAGGTGTTTCTGTTACAGACTAAAAACAATGTTAATAAAGTTATTCTTTGTTGTAAGTTGATCTATAGACTTTTTTTCTTTAATGTTAATAAGGACACAATGTTATGCAGAAGTGTACTTATAACAACTTTATAGACAAATTACACTATTTGCAATCGTGGCGAAGAGTTGGGGGGTGGGGGGGATAACAGAAAATAATTGAGAAGCACTGCTGTAACCTAATAAGCTGCAAAATGCTCCTCCAGCTGTTTCTCACTTCTTTTTACAATTTTTTTATTGCCCGTCTTGTCTTTTTTTAAACATTGTGTTGCCAAACAAATTAAAACAATGAATGAACGTTTCTAAATTTAAACATTTGTATTGTGTTCACTGTGGAGAAAAACGGGTTTACAAAATTGGCAAATCCTTGCATTCTGTTTTTAGTTTCATTTTACGCAAGTTTTTATGAACTGTGGCTATAAAATCCAAGCTGTAATAGACTTTAACTTGTTAACCTGAAGCCGATAAATTCTAACTCACCAGTTCCTCCTCGGGATCGAAGCGTCCCAGACTGCGAGGACGAGTGGACTCCTCCGAACACGGTCACTCCCTGCGTGGCCGCACCGTGAAAGTTGTTGTAGTTGGGGATGGTGGTGACGCTGAAGCTGGGGTAATGTTGCGGTGTGGGGTCAGACCCATAGCGGTAGCCCGAGTTGTGTGAAAGGCTGGTCTCTCGGTCATCAGTGAGTTTTGCTGCTTCTTTATCCTTACATTGGACACAGCCCATTCTCTATCGTCTGTCAACGGAGAGAGGACGAGATAGAATTAACACGGTTGAAATAATAGCTCCAAAGCTGGCTCCGCTAGGGGAAATTATGATTTAATGTTCTATTATTTCACAATTTCCTTTGAGACTTTCAGAAAGCCTTCAGAAAAATCTTTCAATTAGGCTGAAATTAAACACAATACTTACGCTGTTACAATAGAACATAATGTGACAGAGCTCTTTGTGCATGGTTGATCCTTGTATACAGAACTGCAGATGTGGAATATTTTACAATGAACGTATCCAGTTTAACTTTCCATAATAGAAGTCAAAATCACTACTATGTGCCTTTTGGCAGCCAGGTGATAAATACACTGAAAGACCATAAACGACAAAGCATTTCCTGGTGCTTCTCTTCATCTCACAACTGATGGGAGCATGTGGCCTCAGTAAACTGGTTTCTCTAATGAGTTAATTAAAAGGAGCCTTGCCTTCTTTATAGATGCAGTTAAATTAGTGAACATCCAGGCTAAAGGAGTCCAGCTTTTAGGTCCCGGAAGCTGGGCCTAAAAGGTGGTGAAGCACGGCTGGAATGAGGTGGATGATAGCAGGGTTGTCTTTCATCAGCTGACTTCAGACACAGAAAATTGGAAACATATGTGTTTAGAGGCTCTGCAGATGGAGGGGGTGGTATTAACATTAAACGCCAAACTGCACAGGACAACTATTACATCTGTCCTCGTCCAAAGTTAAGACTGTTAACATCAGTTTGTCAACCTACGACTGTAAGAAAAAAACTATAAGAAAAAATGTATTTGTCAATAAAATCAACAAAGGTTAAAAAAAAAAATCACAATCTGAAAACAATTTGGCCAATTAAGTTTTTGTCTATTAGAATATCTGTGGGTTTTGAAAAGATCTGACATTAAAGCTGTTTTGAAGAACGTAATGTAAGTATTTTGGGGGTCTGTTTTAAATGTACTCGTAAATATATACAGAAAAAAAAACGAGCAAAAACAGATGTGTTGTGTTGTGTGAGGGAAAAAAACCTACGCATGACACGACAATTTCATCCAATGCTGGTTAAGTTGTCTGCTGTCAAAAGTTAAAAAATATATGTTTTTGCTCATGTCTGTGCGTTTTTGTTTGTATTGCTAGCTAAATACAGTATCTCATGAATCACTGAACAGGTTTGAATAAAATCTCTCAGAAAGTACTGACTGAGTTGGAATCTACAACTGATGGAGTCAACCCAACAGTGTTGGACACGGTTCCACTAAATGCTGAAAACGGAACTAACTTTCCATTCAGCACTTTGGCGTTTTTGTTAACTTGGAAGAACTTAAGTGGAAATAGCTTCAGCTAAATATAAAGCCAGTAAAATAAAGCCTGCTTACTTTTAATCGTGTCATCTGGACCAGTTTTTTTAAGTGACAACTTGCTATTCACAGAAACAGCTAGCCACGTTGACCTTGGTTGTCCTCGGGCTGTTCTGTGAAACGGTTCTCACTTAAAGAAACTGGTCCAGATGACACGATTTAACCTTTTTTATTGTTATCTACCTGATGATTGAGCTTACAAACTTTTTTTTGTTCAAGACATTTCTCTACACTAAAAACATAAAGAGCATAGTGATTTACACAGTGATGCTATCCCATGCTATGCAAAGCTACGCTAAGCACCACCCAGTGATGTCACCACCCTTGCAATGCTTTTCCTGCTCATATCTACCTAAAACAGTCTCTGACTCATGATGTAAGTTTACAGCCAATAACAGAGACTTTAACCAAAATGCCAAAACAAACCAGAACAGGAAAATAACATGAGAAACACATTTTCACTCTCAGAAATATTGCACACATAATTCCTACCCATGATTCTCTCACACATTTCACACAGCTTAACTTTTAATACAAACAGATCTATTATCGAGAAAATATTGATGATGATGCACAGCATCTTTGTAGTTAGTTTATAAAAGTAATTACAGGTAACCACAAAGACGATTGTTAAAGTGAGTTAATTCATTAAATGACACGCGGGAGACGTCCGACACACATTGAATGCATCACTCTGCTTCAGTATAGCAGAGTTCTGCTCTGCCTCTTTGGTTTTGCTGGACCAGATTAATTTCTGAAAGCTCTCCTCTGAATGGGACATGGACACTTTACTTGCGATTCATGAACCATTTTGAGTCGTGTTCACTTACAACGTTGTCACATTTCTAAATGGTAAATGGACTGTACTTATATAGTACCGGTAGCACCTTTCTATCTGATCAAGACACTCAAAGCTCTTTACAACACAATCTGTGCCTCATTTACCCATCCATACAGCGCTCTACTAGATCTGTACAGAGAATAATCAGTGCTTTATCACATTCATGCACACATGGGACATACATCGGATGCAATGAGGGGTTCAATGTCTTGCCAAGGGACACTTCAGCAGGTGACTGCTGATGGAATAAAATAAAAAAAACTCTTACATTGGAGGACAACTACTCACTCAGCCACAGCCGCCCTGCTAAAAGTTAGCACATGCATTTTTTATTTTTATGTTAGCAAGGTAGTGGTTAGCGAGTCTAACGTTCTGGTTAGCAGTGCCCACAACTGCATCCCAACAACAGAGGTGGTCTGTATCCCAGCCACTGTTCAGATAATTGACATTTCTGACAGGGGTGTCTATGAGTGCACACCTATTTCCCCAGCTCCCCGGGCGCTTTCTATGGCTGCTCACTGCACCACCTGGTGGTGGTTGGGTTAAATGCAGAGACAAATTTCGTCTTGTATGGGAAACATACACAGATGACAAAAATGTGACATTTATTTATTTTTTATTAAGTCTGGAGGTTCTGACAGTTTGGTGAAACCCAGCTTTTTTCTCTCATCCTAGTTTATTGGAATCTCTTTTTGTGAAACAGCCTCAGGCATCATCACAGCTGACACATTGATGGTATGTCAAATCCACTAAAACTGACACAACAAACCGTTTTGCTTGCAAACTGTCTTTTGCTTAAACTCTAAACCAAGGCCTGAATCTCACTGGGCTGCAACTGGTTGGAGGCACAAAGTTGAAAGGAAAGAGCCATATTTTTTGCTTTTAAGAACTAGATTTGGTACTCAAGACATCTAACAACAAATTGCAACATTTTGATGTTTCTCTGAATATCTTGTCATTTTTTGTCACAATTTAACCACAAATAGTTTTATTTTTATAGCAATTGACAAAAGGCCTTATCTTATCAAAAGGATGCACTAAGTCAAGGGCAGCAGCTTTAAAACTGTAAAGTAAAATTGTATTTCCAACAACATTGCAAAAACAAAATCCCACCCTCTGTTTGCTTCATTCAGTACAGTATACAGTATTCCACTCAGGTTAGCTGACAAGAGACAGAAACCACTGCATAGAGCGATCATTCCGATTCATGGCTGCCAATAAAGGCCCATAAAATACTGTGAAAGGGAAACAAGGCCATAGAAGCAGGCATTACTGTACGATCGTCTAACCGAGGTTGAGATCACACAGAAATAAATACAGTACAAGGAAAACTGTAGCGTCTTCAGTAATCCTCCACATGTCAAGTAATCTTTGCTTATGATTATGTTCATATCTTCAATCTCCTGGTGTTTACGGAGTCCCCTCCCTACAGTTCAGCTGACTGAAGTGAGCTGAAAATTCTTTGCAGCACGTCTGGTCTACAATTTCCATCCATCAGCAAGTATTTTGGTGAAGAATTTGCAGCCCAAATACCAGCTGATAAAAGGAAAAACACACTGGTTTGACATTTATAGTTACCGCCTGCCAATAAAAGAGAAAGAGTCTTTACATGTGCATCTACACCTGGTTTACTTTTAGAGTCAACCCAATTTAAAATGGCTGCCACTGCCAGCTGACTTTGGAAATCACAAAAATTCCGTCAATTTTAAAGATATTGTGCTAAAATAATGTGTGTCTGTTTTCAAATATGTTGTTTTTAGTAGCTTTTGGTGTCATTTTAAACCTTTTTTCTTATTTGTGTGTGTGTTTTAGTTTTCTCAGCATTCCTCAGTCAGTTTCTGGTACTCCTGCCCCACCCACTCTCACCTGTTCCCAGGTGTCATTAAGCCCAGGCGTCTCACCTTCATCAGCTCCTGTCCATAACGTCTCTCAGCTTTAACTTCTTCTTCTGTCTGACATTGTGTGTGCTTCATGCCATGTCTGGGTTGCCTTTGTGTCTCTGATTTTTGGTAATGAGAGTCCATTTACTTACATTCACACCAGCCCTGTTGTCCCGAACTCTAGCCCGTCTGCCTAGGAAGTCCGGTTCGTTTGGGGAGGTGTGAATGCGCCATCGAACTCCGTCACGGAACAAAAAGGCAAACTCTGGCTCGCCTATAAACCTAGGTCTCGGTCCAGTAGAAGAAAACTCGAGCGCAGTTCAAGTACAATGTGAATGCAAGCAGACCGGACACCGCTCCACAAGCAGGAAGTGGACTACAGTGCAGGTTAAACAAGCATGCATTTCTCATACCTCATATAGAGCCGTCAGCTGCCTTGTGTGAAAATGGTCTTCTGCCTCATCTTCCACTCATGCCGAGTCCATTGTTGAAAAAAAGGCCAAAATAGAAATCCTAAAACTGCTCAAATTTTACGCCACTCCGTTTTTATTCTTATTTCCAGAAGAAGAAGAAAAAGAAGTGTCTTCTTCAGAGGTTTTTGTGTCGTTTCTTTCAGTAGTTCTTGGTGCAGCGCACCACAGGCGAGTGGGGGAACAGGTTGGTTCGAACAGGTTGGCTCGACTGCACAGTGCAGTGTGAATGCAAACGCACCAACTCAAATGTAAACAAAATGTTATGAATATTGGTCCCCAACCGAACTGAGCCTACTGAACTATCTGGTGTGGAAAAAACAACTAAAAGGTATTGTGACATGATGTTGGAAAATTGCATATTTGTCACAACATATATATCTTATATCATTCAGCTCTGTTCGTTTTTGAAAAATAAATTATAAATATGTTAGAATTTCATTCCAAGTTATGGTAGTTTTTTCTCTGGGACACGCCCCTAAAAATCTGCGCATTTCCGCAAAACGTCATCGTGACGTGCATGTGGGCATAAGGCAGAGCCTTGCCCATTTGTTTGGTGTGTTAACTGCTTTCCATACTAATTTATTTCCTGAAAGATCGCCTCTTTTTTTTGTGTAACTTGAAAAATGCCGTCACGTTGTAGCGCATTTGGGTGTTCTAATATCAGCAGTGAACAAGTGAGCCTTCACAAGATCCCAAAAGATGAGAAACTTTGCCTAGAATGGACAAGTACAGAGAACGAGGGACCGATGGGTTCCATCTAAGAGTCGTATGTCTGCAGTGACCATTTTACTGCCAATTGTTTTCAGGAAAGACCTGGTATAAAAGAATCTTTAGGATTACCAGTAAGATGTAGAAGACTTTTAAAACCGGATGCTATTCCTACTATTTTTAAAAGAAAATCTACAGAAGAAAGTGCCACAGGAGCTACCACGTCAAAACAACGCAGGGAAGCTACCGTCGGAAAATTGTCCAGGAAATGAGTAAGTCTTTGTGTAAACATAATCGGAGGTGTGTACTGTTTTAGATGATAAACTATATATTTAACGTGAGCTCATGTTGTTTTACTTTATATACTGTGAGTGTATAAAGCCAATTATCACGGAGGATTCTTCATGTGCGATGCTAAAAAAAAAAATTAGCCGACATAAAATCAGGAGCAAACACACGTTGCTTGTTATGTATTTTTAAATGATGTCTTCGCGATCAAGTAACATCAGTAAGTTTTTTTATTCAGGGAGGGTTTATTAATGAGAGTTTGGGATGATTTACTGTCTTAAAATGATAGATCTCAAACGCGATCGGGCCTCTAGCTTAGCCCAAGAACAAAGAAGCCACATCACGAAGCTATCCTCACTTAGCTACTGTGTATGAAATAAACCGTGTCTAAATCCCTTTTCAATTGATCGAGTGTCCAATAACTGTATAGGATGAATAATAACCCTTCGATTGCTTTAATACATTCATGTACTAACAATAGGTTGTGTTTGTTCGACATGCTCCGCCATTATTATTTACATGCGCGTTGAGCAGCGGCTTCCCACGGGCACGTCACAATGACGTTTTGCGGAAGTGCGCAGATTTTTAGGGGCGTGTCCCAGAGAAAAAACTACCATAACTTGGAATGAAATTTTAATATATTTATAATTTATTTTGCAAAAACGAACAGAGCTGAATGATATAAGATATATATGTTGTGACAAATGTGCAAATTTCCAACATCATGTCACAATACATTTAAATTGTATTGCTGTCACAACAGCTTAAGGGCAGCTGTGGCTGAGAGGATAGATCAGTCATCCTCCAATGGGAAAGTTGGGGGTTTGATTCCAGCAGCAGTCACATGTTGAAGTGTCCCTGGGCAAGACACTGAACCCCTCATTGCCTTCGATGTGTGTCCCATCGGTGTATGAATGTGATGAAGCTCTTATTATTCTTTGTATAGATCTAATAGAGTGTTGTATGAATGGGTAAAGAATGGGATAAGATAGAAAGGTGCTATACAAGTACAGTCCATTTACTTACTGTATTTATGTTCTTTATCAACATTTTAAGTTTTTTTTTTTTGGGCTTCCAGTGTTTGTGTACATTCCTGGATTCATCCTCTCCAAACATTAGGTTTTAATCATCACTCAGCCCTACAAAACCAAAAGAGTCTCAAACTTGTGAGTGTGTTTGAAAGTTAGAACTGCGTAAGCAAGAAAACATACTGAACTAACAGAATACAAGGGTTAATGTCTGTGTCTTGGCGTCTCTGCAGAGATTGAAATAGCTCTGCCTTCACTCCTGGAGGGAATCAGAGTAAATGAGGTGAGATCTCGTGTCACCATTGTGCCTGTAAGGATAAAATAAAAAAAACCTGCAGATCAGAGCAAGGACTTTCTGCAAACCGTATGAAAAATATTTCTGCTGCACACAATAATCTAGGTCAGTTTATGTGTTTCCTGAGTGTTATTCTTTAAACTCAGTGCTCACTTTTATGGAAAAGGACTACCAGTATACTGTTTTTGAATGTGTCTGTGTTAGTTTCTCTGCTGTGTTAGCAAAATATAAATTACACAATACATTGTAGCAAAGCCCTTAAAGTTCAACAACTTTCACAGACATTGAGCTGAGTTTAGGTGTGGTAGTAGCTGAGAGTTCTCCCCAACTTGTACTCTGAACACTACCTGGTCACATGAGATCCGTTTTTTTTTTTTTTAAGTTTATTGGAGTCGTCTCTGACCGTCTGTTAGCAAAATATCTCATTAACCACTGGATACATTTTATAGAAACATTTAATAAGTAATAACTGGATGTACAACTGATTACCTTTTGCAATAAATCAATTGAAAGATGGCCACCACATGCAACCGATTTTAATATTACAGATATTTAGCGTGGTAGTAGCTGAGTCATCTACAAAACATTCTCAGCGAGGTACACGTTGCTCAGCTTTGATTCAAACATCAACTGAATGTCAACAGTACCTGTCTGTTAGCAAAATATCTCAAATAAAGTAATCATTGGATGTACATCTGCAACTGATGAATTGGAGTCAATCTAAAATCCACAGCTTCCCCCTAACCAACACAGAACAAATACAGATGTTGAGCTAAAGCTTGATGTGGTGGTAGATGAGAGGCACTCTCAACATAAACTCTGAGCGCCAACACATTTTATGTGAGATTAAACATTACATAATTTACAAGATTTGACCAAAACAGAATGTTTTTTTCATATCTTAGTCCAATTATAGTTTAATAGCCAGACAGGAAAGGCGACAGGCAACAAGCATACCTTCAAGGAATACAAGGCCTCTTAAAACATGCAGCCCACCACGTTTATATGAGGAAAAGTTTCAAGACATAAACAGATTTATCAGATTAAGTTAATCCAACACCAGTTTCACAGTAACATAAAATGTCAGACACTCATTTACAAAGAGTGAGCTCAAATAAACCAATATTCTGTTGTTATATTACACAGATGAGTCAACACTGCATGTTATATTACAATGCCATGCTAAATCCCTGCAGCATCGTGACTTTAGTTCTCTGTTGAAGATGTACAGACTCCCGATCTTGACTTGTGACACAACTTTCCCCTCTGAAGAAAGCAGACCGTGCTGTAGACGCCTTGGGCCGTGCTCTTTTCCTTTATGTATCGCGTGACCACCTCAGCCTCTGTGAGAATAATCACTGTGCTATTTTCAGAGCCAAACCAACAGCTTGGCTAGAAGAAGGGCCTAGAATGACATTGTGATGAGAAACAACCTATAGGATGGGACTGTTGCTGTAAAATGTCTGAAGCGTCGACAGAAAAAAGGCAGAGATGACGGAAGATTGGTAAGGTTTGATTTTGACGAAAAAACACAAGTTAATCATGGCTGTAAAATAAAATCCACTAGTATGTCCTGTACATATTGCAGTTCTGACAATAAAGTTGACTTTGACTAGATATTATTTAGCATAAGTCTAAAAAAAACTGGATAGTAAGGCTATCACAAATGTCTCTGAACTTTATGAAAAATTAAGATACAATTAAAAGACTAGCAATCCTTAAAGGACTGCATATCGCCCACCACCGTTTATGTCAGAATTTTTAATTAAAATCATCTACAACTGAGAATCAATGGAGTTGTAAAGAACATCGCTCCCAATCTCACACAATATCCTGAGATATTTTACATGCACTTAAAGTATATGTTGCAAATAGGCCTGTCATGATAACACATTTTGCTGGGCGATTAATTGGCTCAGAAATTATTGCAATAAACGATATTACTGTATTGTTTGAAATTTGACAATAATTAGTAATTGTCAAATTTAAGACGAAATGTTTTTGACCACTGGATGGCAGTATAACAGTTTGAACTGAAGGATGGATAGTGAGGGAGCAAGCAATGTGTCTTTTTTTATGGGAGGATGCCTCTTGACGTGACATGGACTGTCTCTCGTTCCTATTTTTCGGTTCTCAAAATGGCGGATGCTCGGTGTGATTTGAGCTCTTTAGCATAGCATTTTTTACACAAAGCTTTTAATAAAAAACTCTGTAATCATGTTCTCAGCTTATTTTTGCAGAGAAAAACAATTTTTTAGATGAAGGCACAGGTTTCAACC
>JBBPBX010054158.1:0-23576 GCA_038048925.1 Garcialebias charrua
CACTGATGAATCACAATAAATCTCATGCAGATCGGATAATGTATCACTAAGATATAACTGTAGTAATAATATAGGGGGCGCTATGGAGTAAAAATTTACATACCATTATCAATGTGTGTCGAAGTGTTCACTGATAAAGCACAATAAATCTTGTGCAGATCGGATAATGTATCACTAAGATATAACTGTAGTAATAATACAGGGGGCGCTATGGAGTAAAAATTTACATACCATTATCAATGTGTGTAGAAGTGTTCACTGATGAATCACAATAAATCTTGTGCAGATCGGATAATGTATCACTAAGATATAACTGTAGTAATAATATAGGGGGCGCTATGGAGTAAAAATTTACATACCATTATCAATGTGTGTCGAAGTGTTCACTGATAAAGCACAATAAATCTCGTGCAGATTGGATAATGTATCACTGAGATATAACTGTAGTAATAATATAGGGGGCGCTATGGAGTAAAAATTTACATACCATTATCAATGTGTATAGAAGTGTTCACTGATGAATCACAATAAATCTCGTGCAGATCGGATAATGTATCACTAAGATATAACTGTAGTAATAATATAGGGGGCGCTATGGAGTAAAAATTTACATACCATTATCAATGTGTGTAGAAGTGTTCACTGATGAATCATAATAAATCTGGTTCAGATCGGATGATGTATCACTGAGATATAACCATAGAAATAATGTAGGGGGCGCACTTGAGTCAAATGTTAAACCACAATATCAATGTGTCCACAAGGGCTCACTGATGATGAACAATAAATCTGGTTCAGATCGGATGATGTCTCACTGAGATATAACAGTTTAAATAATCTAGGGGGCGCTCTGGAGTCATATGTTGAACCACAATATCAATGTGTCCACAAGGTCTCACTGATGATGCACAATAAATCTGGTTCAGATCGGATGATGTATCACTGAGATATAACTATAGAAGTAATGTAGGGGGCGCACTTGAGTCAAATGTTAGCCCACCATATCAATGTGTCCACAAGGGCTCACTGATGATGCACAATAAATCTGGTTCAGATCGGATGATGTATCACTGAGATATAACAGTTTGAATAATCTAGGGGGCGCTCTGGAGTCATATGTTAGCCCACCATATCAATGTGTCCACAAGGGCTCACTGATGATGCACAATAAATCTGGTTCAGATCGGATGATGTATCACTGAGATATAACTATAGAAATAATGTAGGGGGCGCACTTGAGTCAAATGTTAGCCCACCATATCAATGTGTCCACAAGGGCTCACTGATGATGCACAATAAATCTGGTTCAGATCGGATGATGTATCACTGAGATATAACAGTTTGAATAATCTAGGGGGCGCTCTGGAGTCATATGTTAGCCCACCATATCAATGTGTCCACAAGGGCTCACTGATGATGCACAATAAATCTGGTTCAGATCGGATGATGTATCACTGAGATATAACTATAGAAATAATGTAGGGGGCGCACTTGAGTCAAATGTTAGCCCACCATATCAATGTGTCCACAAGGGCTCACTGATGATGCACAATAAATCTGGTTCAGATCGGATGATGTATCACTGAGATATAACTATAGAAATAATGTAGGGGGCGCACTTGAGTCAAATGTTAGCCCACCATATCAATGTGTCCACAAGGGCTCACTGATGATGCACAATAAATCTGGTTCAGATCGGATGATGTATCACTGAGATACAACAGTTTGAATAATCTAGGGGGCGCTATGGAGGCTATTTGCTAATTAGCATAAACACCTGTTCAAGGGGTGGGTAATGATCGATCATAATGATTTTGGTACTCCTCAGATCAAATCTGTGGAGTTTAGAACCAAACGTATGGTGACGGCGTTACGTCTTACTTCGCCACGTCACCACGCCCACTTGCTCCACCCAAAACGAACAGTGCTGGAAAGCTTGTTACACCAACATGTCTTCGGTGACTGGATACAATGTCACGCTGATTAGGTAACAGGGATCCGATATGGACCGTTCAACGTAAAACTTTACACTTCCTGTTGTCAGGGGGCGTGGCTTAAGTGATGTCATGATTTGACCATACAGTTTTGCAGGGGACCGGATGTGGGTCAATCACTGAAGGTTTGATGTAATAGACAGTTTTCGTGTAAGAGCTATAAGCGTTTCGTTTTTTATGGCGAGATGTCCAATTTTGAGGTCTGGCCCCGCCCCTTCAGCATGCATGAAAACGCACAGTTTTGATAACATTTGTTCCCCCGTGCCTTATAAAGAAACTGGCCAAGTTTGAATCAAATCGAGCGAAATCCCTAGGAGGAGTTCGTTGAAATGCAGAGGCTGTAAACGGCCAAAAAGGGGTGAAAATTTGGTCATCGTTCCAAAATGGCCGCCTTACCATTTATCGTACAACATTGGTGCCAGAGGGTTTTCTGTGCATCTTGGTGAGTTGGACAAGTGTACCAAATTTCATGATTCTACGTCAAACTAAGGTCAATGCAGAGGGTATTTTGAATATTTCTAGGGGGCGCTCTTGAGCCGTTTCTGTAGCGATTTGCTAATTAGCATAAACACCTGTTCAAGGGGTGGGCAATGATCGATCATACTGATTTTGGTACTCCTCGGATCAAATCTGTGGATTTTAGAACCAAACGTATGGTGATGGCGTTATGTCTTACTTCGCCACGTCGCCACGCCCACATGCTCCACCAAAAACGAACAGTATTGGAATGCTTGTTACACCAACATGTCTTCGGTCACTGGACACAATGCCACGCTGATTAGGTAACAGGGGTCCGATATGGACCGTTCAACGTAAAACTTTACACTTCCTGTTGTCAGGGGGCGTGGCTTAAGTGATGTCATGATTTGACCATACAGTTTTGCGGGGGACCGGATGTGGGTCAATAACTGAAGGTTTGATGTATTAGACTTTTTTCGTGTAAGAGCTGTAAGCGTTTCGTTTTTCATGGCGAGATGTCCAACTTTGACGTCTGGCCCCGCCCCTTCAGCATTCATGAAAACGCACAATTTTGATATCGTTTGTTCCCCCGTGCCTTATGAAGAAACTGGCCAAGTTTGAACCAAATCGAGCGAAATTCATAGGAGGAGTTCGTTCAAATGCGGAGGCTGTAAACGGCCAAAAAGGGGTGAAAATTTGGTCATCGTTCCAAAATGGCCGCCTTACCATTTATCGTACAGCGTTGGTGCAAGAGGGTTTTCTGTGCATCTTGGTGAGTTGGACAAGTGTACCAAATTTCATGATTCTACGTCAAACTAAGGTCAATGCGGAGGGTATTTTGAAAATTTCTAGGGGGCGCTCTTGAGCCGTTTCTGTGGCGATTTTTGCCACGCCCCCAAAATACGTAATTTTTCACCAGTCCTGACGAGTCCGCCAAATTTGGTGAGTTTTCGTATATGATAAAGCCTCCAAAAGGCCACTTCTTTGGGGGGAAGAAAAAAAAAATAATAATAATTAAAGCTGCAAGCAGCATTGAGGCCCTCGCAGCTTAGCGCCGCTCGGACCTTATTGAGGCGACCGCGCGAGCTCCAGCTCGGCCGCTCGGTCGCAATTTCGAAGTCTCTCGTGTCTACTCCGCAATAGGGGTGCACACGCACAATAAATCTGGTTCAAATCGGATGATGTCTCACTGAGATATAACAGTTTGAATAATCTAGGGGGCGCTCTGGAGTCACATATTAAACTACAATATCAATGTGTCCACAAGGTCTCACTGATGATACACAATAAATCTGGTTCAGATCAGATGATGTCTCACTGAGTTATAACAGTTTGAATAATCTAGGGGGCGCTATGGAGTTATATGTTAAACCACAAAATCAATGTGTCCACAAGGGCTCACTGATTATTCACAATAAATTTGGTTCAGATCGGATGATGTATCACTGAGATATAACTATAGAAATAATGTAGGGGGCGCACTTGAGTCAAATGTTAGCCCACCATATAAATGTGTCCACAAGGTCTCACTGATGATACACGATAAATCTGGTTCAGATCGGATGATGTCTCACTGAGATATAACAGTTTGAATAATCTAGGGGGCGCTATGGAGTTATATGTTAAACCACAATATCAATGTGTCCACAAGGGCTCACTGATTATTCACAATAAATTTGGTTCAGATCGGATGATGTATCACTGAGATATAACTATAGAAATAATGTAGGGGGCGCACTTGAGTTAAATTTAGCCCACCTTGTCAACGTGTCCACAAGGGCTCATTGATGATACACAATAAATCTGGTTCAGATCAGATGATGTCTCACTGAGATATAACAGTTTGAGTAATCTAGGGGGCGCTCTGGAGTCATATGTTAAACCACAATATCAATGTGTCCACAAGGTCTCACTGATGATGCACAATAAATCTGGTTCAGATCGGATGATGTATCACTGAGATATAACTATAGAAGTAATGTAGGGGGCGCACTTGAGTCAAATGTTAGCCCACCTTATCAATGTGTCCACAAGGGCTCACTGATGATGCACAATAAATCTGGTTCAGATCGGATGATGTATCACTGAGATATAACAGTTTGAATAATCTAGGGGGCGCTATGGAGTCTATATGCTAATTAGCATAGACACCTGTCCAAGCAGTGGGGAATGATCGATCATACTGATTTTGGTACTCCTCGGATCAAATCTGTGGATTTTAAAACCAAACGTATGGTGATGGCGTTATGTCTTACTTCGCCACGTCGCCACGCCCACATGCTCCACCAAAAACGAACAGTATTGGAATGCTTGTTACACCAACATGTCTTCGGTCACTGGACACAATGCCACGCTGATTAGGTAACAGGGGTCCGATATGGACCGTTCAATGTAAAACTTTACACTTCCTGTTGTCAGGGGGCGTGGCTTAAGTGATGTCATGATTTGACCATACAGTTTTGCAGGGGACCGGATGTGGGTCAATCACTGAAGGTTTGATGTATTAGACAGTTTTCATGTAAGAGCTGTAAGCGTTTCGTTTTTCATGGCGAGATGTCCAACTTTGAGGTCTGGCCCCGCCCCTTCAGCATGCATGAAAACGCACAGTTTTGATAACATTTGTTCCCCCGTGCCTTATAAAGAAACTGGCCAAGTTTGAATCAAATCGAGCGAAATCCCTAGGAGGAGTTCGTTGAAATGCAGAGGCTGTAAACGGCCAAAAAGGGGTGAAAATTTGGTCATCGTTCCAAAATGGCCGCCTTACCATTTATCGTACAACATTGGTGCCAGAGGGTTTTCTGTGCATCTTGGTGAGTTGGACAAGTGTACCAAATTTCATGATTCTACGTCAAACTAAGGTCAATGCGGAGGGTATTTTGAATATTTCTAGGGGGCGCTCTTGAGCCGTTTCTGTAGCGATTTGCTAATTAGCATAAACACCTGTTCAAGGGGTGGGCAATGATCGATCATACTTATTTTGGTACTCCTCGGATCAAATCTGTGGATTTTAGAACCAAACGTATGGTGATGGCGTTATGTCTTACTTCGCCACGTCGCCACGCCCACATGCTCCACCAAAAACGAACAGTATTGGAATGCTTGTTACACCAACATGTCTTCGGTCACTGGACACAATGCCACGCTGATTAGGTAACAGGGGTCCGATATGGACCGTTCAACGTAAAACTTTACACTTCCTGTTGTCAGGGGGCGTGGCTTAAGTGATGTCATGATTTGACCATACAGTTTTGCGGGGGACCAGATGTGGGTCAATAACTGAAGATTTGATGTATTAGACTTTTTTCGTGTAAGAGCTGTAAGCGTTTCGTTTTTCATGGCGAGATGTCCAACTTTGACGTCTGGCCCCGCCCCTTCAGCATTCATGAAAACGCACAATTTTGATATCGTTTGTTCCCCCGTGCCTTATGAAGAAACTGGCCAAGTTTGAAACAAATCAAGCGAAATTCATAGGAGGAGTTCGTTCAAATGCGGAGGCTGTAAACGGCCAAAAAGGAGTGAAAATTTGGTCATCGTTCCAAAATGGCCGCCTTCCCATTTATTGTACAACGTTGGTGCTAGAGGGTTTTCTGTACATCTTGATGAGTTGGACAAGTGTACAAAATTTCATGATTCTACGTCAAACTAAGGTCATGCGGAAGGTATTTTGAATATTTCTAGGGGGCGCTCTTGAGCCGTTTCTGTGGCGATTTTTGCCACGCCCCCAAAATACGTAATTTTTCACCAGTCCTGACGAGTCCGCCAAATTTGGTGAGTTTTCGTATATGATAAAGCCTCCAAAAGGCCACTTCTTTGGGGGGAAGAAAAATAATAATAATAATAATAATAAACACTACAATTACAATAGGTCCTTGCAGCGCTTCGCTGCTTCGGGCCTAATAATAAACACTACAATTACAATAGGTCCTTGCAGCGCTTCGCTGCTTCGGGCCTAATTAAAGCTGCAAGCAGCATTGAGGCCCTCGCAGCTTAGCGCCGCTCGGACCTTATTGAGGCGACCGCGCGAGCTCCAGCTCGTCCGCTCGGTCGCCATTTCGAAGTCTCTCGTGTCTACTCCGCACCAGGGGTGCACACGCACAATAAATCTGGTTCAGATCGGATGATGTCTCACTGAGATATAACAGTTTGAATAATCTAGGGGGCGCTCTGGAGTCACATGTTAAACCACAATATCAATGTGTCCACAAGGTCTCACTGATGATACACAATAAATCTGGTTCAGATCGGATGATGTCTCACTGAGATATAACAGTTTGAATAATCTAGGGGGCGCTATGGAGTTATATGTTAAACCACAATATCAATGTGTCCACAAGGTCTCACTGATGATACACAATAAATCTGGTTCAGATCGGATGACGTCTCACTGAGATATAACAGTTTGAATAATCTAGGGGGCGCTATGGAGTTATATGTTAAACCACAATATCAATGTGTCCACAAGGGCTCACTGATTATTCACAATAAATTTGGTTCAGATCGGATGATGTATCAATGAGATATAACTATAGAAATTATGTAGGGGGCGCACTTGAGTCAAATGTTAGCCCACCATATCAATGTGTCCACAAGGGCTCACTGATGATGCACAATAAATCTGGTTCAGATCGGATGATGTATCACTGAGATATAACAGTTTGAGTAATCTAGGGGGCGCTCTGGAGTCATATGTTAAACAACAATATCAATGTGTCCACAAGGTCTCACTGATTACGCACAATAAATCTGGTTCAGATCGGATGATGTATCACTGAGATATAACTATAGAAATAATGTAGGGGGCGCACTTGAGTCAAATGTTAGCCCACCTTATCAATGTGTCCACAAGGACTCACTGATGATGCACAATAAATCTGGTTCAAATCCGATGATCTATCTTTGAGATACAACTATAGAAATAATGTAGGGGGCGCAATTGAGTCAAAATTTACACAACAATATCAATGCGTGTAGAACTGCTTCTTGATGACGCACAATAAATCTGGTACAGATCGGATGATGTATCACTGACATATAACAGTTTGAATAATCTAGGGGGCGCTCTGGAGTCATATGTTAAACCATAATATCAATGTGTCCACAAGGTCTCACTGATGATGCACAATAAATCTGGTTCAGATCGGATTATGTATCACTGAGATATAACTGTAGTAATAATATAGGGGGCGCTATGGAGTAAAAATTTACATACCATTATCAATGTGTGTCGAAGTGTTCACTGATAAAGCACAATAAATCTTGTGCAGATCGGATAATGTATCACTAAGATATAACTGTAGTAATAATACAGGGGGCGCTATAGAGTAAAAATTTACATACCATTATCAATGTGTGTAGAAGTGTTCACTGATGAATCACAATAAATCTCATGCAGATCGGATGATGTATCACTAAGATGTAACTGTAGTAATAATATAGGGGGCGCTATGGAGTAAAAATTTACATACCATTATCAATGTGTGTCGAAGTGTTCACTGGTAAAGCACAATAAATCTCGTGCAGATTGGATAATGTATCACTGAGATATAACTGTAGTAATAATATAGGGGGCGCTATGGAGTAAAAATTTACATACCATTATCAATGTGTATAGAAGTGTTCACTGATGAATCACATTAAATCTCGTGCAGATCGGATAATGTATCACTAAGATATAACTGTAATAATAATATAGGGGGCGCTATGGAGTAAAAATTTACATACATTATCAATGTGTGTCGAAGTGTTCACTGATAAAGCACAATAAATCTCGTGCAGATCGGATAATGTATCACTAAGATATAACTGTAGTAATAATACAGGGGGCGCTATGGAGTAAAAATTTACATACCATTATCAATGTGTGTAGAAGTGTTCACTGATGAATCATAATGAATCTCGTGCAGATCGGATAATGTATCACTAAGATATAACTGTAGTAATAATATAGGGGGCGCTATGGAGTAAAAATTTACATAACATTATCAATGTGTGTCGAAGTGTTCACTGATAAAGCATAATAAATCTCGTGCAGATCGGATGATGTATCACTGAGATATAACTATAGAAATAATGTAGGGGGCGCACTTGAGTCAAATGTTAGCCCACCATATCAATGTGTCCACAAGGGCTCACTGATGATGCACAATAAATCTGGTTCAGATCGGATGATGTATCACTGAGATACAACAGTTTGAATAATCTAGGGGGCGCTATGGAGGCTATTTGCTAATTAGCATAAACACCTGTTCAAGGGGTGGGTAATGATCGATCATAATGATTTTGGTACTCCTCAGATCAAATCTGTGGAGTTTAGAACCAAACGTATGGTGACGGCGTTACGTCTTACTTCGCCACGTCACCACGCCCACTTGCTCCACCCAAAACGAACAGTGCTGGAAAGCTTGTTACACCACCATGTCTTCGGTGACTGAATACAATGTCACGTTGATTAGGTAACAGGGATCCGATATGGACCGTTCAACGTAAAACTTTACACTTCCTGTTGTCAGGGGGCGTGGCTTAAGTGATGTCATGATTTGACCATACAGTTTTGCAGGGGACCGGATGTGGGTCAATCACTGAAGGTTTGATGTGTTAGACAGTTTTCGTGTAAGAGCTGTAAGCGTTTCGTTTTTCATGGCGAGATGTCCAACTTTGAGGTCTGGCCCCGCCCCTTCAGCATGCATGAAAACGCACAGTTTTGATAACATTTGTTCCCCCGTGCCTTATAAAGAAACTGGCCAAGTTTGAATCAAATCGAGCGAAATCCCTAGGAGGAGTTCGTTGAAATGCAGAGGCTGTAAACGGCCAAAAAGGGGTGAAAATTTGGTCATCGTTCCAAAATGGCCGCCTTACCATTTATCGTACAACATTGGTGCCAGAGGGTTTTCTGTGCATCTTGGTGAGTTGGACAAGTGTACCAAATTTCATGATTCTACGTCAAACTAAGGTCAATGCGGAGGGTATTTTGAATATTTCTAGGGGGCGCTCTTGAGCCGTTTCTGTAGCGATTTGCTAATTAGCATAAACACCTGTTCAAGGGGTGGGCAATGATCGATCATACTGATTTTGGTACTCCTCGGATCAAATCTGTGGATTTTAGATCCAAACGTATGGTGATGGCGTTACGTCTTACTTCGCCATGTCGCCACGCCCACTTGCTCCACCCAAAACGAACAGTGCTGGAAAGCTTGTTACACCAACATGTCTTTAGTCACTGGACACAATGTCACGCTGATTAGGTAACACGGGTCCGATATGGACCTTTCAAAGTAAAACTTTACACTTCCTGTTGTCAGGGGGCGTGGCTTAAGTGATGTCATGATTTGACCATACAGTTTTGCAGGGGACCGGATGTGGGTCAATAACTGAAGGTTTGATGTATTAGACTCTTTTCGTGTAAGAGCTGTAAGCGTTTCGTTTTTCATGGCGAGATGTCCAACTTTGACGTCTGGCCCCGCCCCTTCAGCATTCATGAAAACGCACAATTTTGATATTGTTTGTTCCCCGGTGCCTTATGAAGAAACTGGCCAAGTTTGAACCAAATCGAGCGAAATTCATAGGAGGAGTTCGTTCAAATGCGGAGGCTGTAAACGTCCAAAAAGGGGTGAAAATTTGGTCATCGTTTCAAAATGGCCGCCTTCCCATTTATTGTACAACGTTGGTGCCAGAGGGTTTTCTGTGCATCTTGGTGAGATGGACAAGTGTACCGAATTTCATGATTCTACGTCAAAATAAGGTCAATGCGGAGGGTATTTTGAAAATTTCTAGGGGGCGCTCTTGAGCCGTTTCTGTGACGATTTTTGCCACGCCCCCAAAATACGTAATTTTTCACCAGTCCTGACGAGTCCGCCAAATTTGGTGAGTTTTCGTATATGATAAAGCCTCCAAAAGGCCACTTCTTTGGGGGGAAGAAAAAAAAAAAAAATAAAAATAATAAACACTACAATTACAATAGGTCCTTGCAGCGCTTCGCTGCTTCGGGCCTAATTAAAGCTGCAAGCAGCATTGAGGCCCTCGCAGCTTAGCGCCGCTCGGACCTTATTGAGGCGACCGCGCGAGCTCCAGCTCGTCCGCTCGGTCGCCATTTCGAAGTCTCTCGTGTCTACTCCGCACCAGGGGTGCACACGCACAATAAATCTGGTTCAGATCGGATGATGTCTCACTGAGATATAACAGTTTGAATAATCTAGGGGGCGCTCTGGAGTCACATGTTAAACCACAATATCAATGTGTCCACAAGGTCTCACTGATGATACACAATAAATCTGGTTCAGATCGGATGATGTCTCACTGAGATATAACAGTTTGAATAATCTAGGGGGCGCTATGGAGTTATATGTTAAACCACAATATCAATGTGTCCACAAGGGCTCACTGATTATTCACAATAAATTTGGTTCAGATCGGATGATGTATCACTGAGATATAACTATAGAAATAATGTAGGGGGCGCACTTGAGTCAAATGTTAGCCCACCATATCAATGTGTCCACAAGGGCTCACTGATGATGCACAATAAATCTGGTTCAGATCGGATGATGTATCACTGAGATATAACAGTTTGAATAATCTAGGGGGCGCTCTGGAGTCATATGTTAAACAACAATATCAATGTGTCCACAAGGTCTCACTGATTACGCACAATAAATCTGGTTCAGATCGGATGATGTATCACTGAGATATAACTATAGAAATAATGTAGGGGGCGCACTTGAGTCAAATGTTAGCCCACCTTATCAATGTGTCCACAAGGACTCACTGATGATGCACAATAAATCTGGTTCAAATCCGATGATCTATCTTTGAGATACAACTATAGAAATAATGTAGGGGGCGCAATTGAGTCAAAATTTACACAACAATATCAATGCGTGTAGAACTGCTTCTTGATGACGCACAATAAATCTGGTACAGATCGGATGATGTATCACTGACATATAACAGTTTGAATAATCTAGGGGGCGCTCTGGAGTCATATGTTAAACCATAATATCAATGTGTCCACAAGGTCTCACTGATGATGCACAATAAATCTGGTTCAGATCGGATTATGTATCACTGAGATATAACTGTAGTAATAATATAGGGGGCGCTATGGAGTAAAAATTTACATACCATTATCAATGTGTGTCGAAGTGTTCACTGATAAAGCACAATAAATCTTGTGCAGATCGGATAATGTATCACTAAGATATAACTGTAGTAATAATACAGGGGGCGCTATAGAGTAAAAATTTACATACCATTATCAATGTGTGTAGAAGTGTTCACTGATGAATCACAATAAATCTCGTGCAGATCGGATGATGTATCACTAAGATATAACTGTAGTAATAATATAGGGGGCGCTATGGAGTAAAAATTTACATACCATTATCAATGTGTGTCGAAGTGTTCACTGATAAAGCACAATAAATCTCGTGCAGATTGGATAATGTATCACTGAGATATAACTGTAGTAATAATATAGGGGGCGCTATGGAGTAAAAATTTACATACCATTATCAATGTGTATAGAAGTGTTCACTGATGAATCACATTAAATCTCGTGCAGATCGGATAATGTATCACTAAGATATAACTGTAATAATAATATAGGGGGCGCTATGGAGTAAAAATTTACATACATTATCAATGTGTGTCGAAGTGTTCACTGATAAAGCACAATAAATCTCGTGCAGATCGGATAATGTATCACTAAGATATAACTGTAGTAATAATACAGGGGGCGCTATGGAGTAAAAATTTACATACCATTATGAATGTGTGTAGAAGCGTTCACTGATGAATCATAATAAATCTCGTGCAGATTGGATAATGTATCACTAAGATATAACTGTAGTAATAATATAGGGGGCGCTATGGAGTAAAAAATTACATAACATTATCAATGTGTGTCGAAGTGTTCACTGATAAAGCATAATAAATCTCGTGCAGATCGGATGATGTATCACTGAGATATAACTATAGAAATAATGTAGGGGGCGCACTTGAGTCAAATGTTAGCCCACCATATCAATGTGTCCACAAGGGCTCACTGATGATGCACAATAAATCTGGTTCAGATCGGATGATGTATCACTGAGATACAACAGTTTGAATAATCTAGGGGGCGCTATGGAGGCTATTTGCTAATTAGCATAAACACCTGTTCAAGGGGTGGGTAATGATCGATCATAATGATTTTGGTACTCCTCAGATCAAATCTGTGGAGTTTAGAACCAAACGTATGGTGACGGCGTTACGTCTTACTTCGCCACGTCACCACGCCCACTTGCTCCACCCAAAACGAACAGTGCTGGAAAGCTTGTTACACCACCATGTCTTCGGTGACTGGATACAATGTCACGCTGATTAGGTAACAGGGATCCGATATGGACCGTTCAACGTAAAACTTTACACTTCCTGTTGTCAGGGGGCGTGGCTTAAGTGATGTCATGATTTGACCATACAGTTTTGCAGGGGACCGGATGTGGGTCAATCACTGAAGGTTTGATGTATTAGACAGTTTTCGTGTAAGAGCTGTAAGCGTTTCGTTTTTCATGGCGAGATGTCCAACTTTGAGGTCTGGCCCCGCCCCTTCAGCATGCATGAAAACGCACAGTTTTTATAACATTTGTTCCCCCGTGCCTTATAAAGAAACTGGCCAAGTTTGAATCAAATCGAGCGAAATCCCTAGGAGGAGTTCGTTGAAATGCAGAGGCTGTAAACGGCCAAAAAGGGGTGAAAATTTGGTCATCGTTCCAAAATGGCCGCCTTACCATTTATCGTACAACATTGGTGCCAGAGAGTTTTCTGTGCATCTTGGTGAGTTGGACAAGTGTACCAAATTTCATGATTCTACGTCAAACTAAGGTCAATGCGGAGGGTATTTTGAATATTTCTAGGGGGCGCTCTTGAGCCGTTTCTGTAGCGATTTGCTAATTAGCATAAACACCTGTTCAAGGGGTGGGCAATGATCGATCATACTGATTTTGGTACTCCTCGGATCAAATCTGTGGATTTTAGAACCAAACGTATGGTGATGGCGTTATGTCTTACTTCGCCACGTCGCCACGCCCACATGCTCCACCAAAAACGAACAGTATTGGAATGCTTGTTACACCAACATGTCTTCGGTCACTGGACACAATGCCACGCTGATTAGGTAACAGGGGTCCGATATGGACCGTTCAACGTAAAACTTTACACTTCCTGTTGTCAGGGGGCGTGGCTTAAGTGATGTCATGATTTGACCATACAGTTTTGCAGGGGACCGGATGTGGGTCAATCACTGAAGGTTTGATGTATTAGACAGTTTTCGTGTAAGAGCTGTAAGCGTTTCGTTTTTCATGGCGAGATGTCCAACTTTGACGTCTGGCCCCGCCCCTTCAGCATTCATGAAAACGCACAATTTTGATATCGTTTGTTCCCCCGTGCCTTATGAAGAAACTGGCCAAGTTTGAACCAAATCGAGCGAAATTCATAGGAGGAGTTCGTTCAAATGCGGAGGCTGTAAACGGCCAAAAAGGGGTGAAAATTTGGTCATCGTTCCAAAATGGCCGCCTTACCATTTATTGTACAACATTGGTGCCAGAGGGTTTTCTGTGCATCTTGGTGAGTTGGACAAGTGTACCAAATTTCATGATTCTACGTCAAACTAAGGTCAATGCGGAGGATATTTTGAAAATTTCTAGGGGGCGCTCTTGAGCCGTTTCTGTGGCGATTTTTGCCACGCCCCCAAAATACGTAATTTTTCACCAGTCCTGACGAGTCCGCCAAATTTGGTGAGTTTTCGTATATGATAAAGCCTCCAAAAGGCCACTTAAAGAGGGACTAGAATAAAAATAAAAAAAAATAATAATAAACACTACAATTACAATAGGTCCTTGCAGCGCTTCGCTGCTTCGGGCCTAATTAAAGCTGCAAGCAGCATTGAGGCCCTCGCAGCTTAGCGCCGCTCGGACCTTATTGAGGCGACCGCGCGAGCTCCAGCTCGTCCGCTCGGTCGCCATTTCGAAGTCTCTCGTGTCTATTGTGCAAACGCACAATAAATCTGGTTCAGATCGGATGATGTCTCACTGAGATATAACAGTTTGAATAATCTAGGGAGCGCTCTGGAGTCACATGTTAAACCACAATATCAATGTGTCCACAAGGTCTCACTGATGAAGCATAGTAAATCTCGTGCAGATCGGATAATGTATCACTGAGATATAACTGTAGTAATAATATAGGGGGCGCTATGGAGTAAAAATTTACATACCATTATCAATGTATGTAGAAATGTTCACTGATGAATCACAATAAATCTCGTGCAGATCGGATAATGTATCACAAAGATATAACTGTAGTAATAATAAAGGGGGCGCTATGGAGTAAAAATTTACATACCATTATCAATGTGTGTCGAAGTGTTCACTGATAAAGCACAATAAATCTCGTGCAGATCGGATAATGTATCACTAAGATATAACTGTAGTAATAATACAGGGGGCGCTATGGAGTAAAAATTTACATACCATTATCAATGTGTGTAGAAGTGTTCACTGATGAATCACAATAAATCTCGTGCAGATCGGATAATGTATCACTAAGATATAACTGTAGTAATAATATAGGGGGCGCTATAGAGTAAAAATTTACATACCATTATCAATGTGTGTCGAAGTGTTCACTGATAAAGCACAATAAATCTCGTGCAGATCGGATAATGTATCACTGAGATATAACTGTAGTAATAATATAGGGGGCGCTATGGAGTAAAAATTTACATACCATTATCAATGTGTGTAGAAGTGTTCACTGATGAATCACAATAAATCTCGTGCAGATCGGATAATGTATCACTAAGATATAACTGTAGTAATAATATAGGGGGCGCTATGGAGTAAAAATTTACATACCATTATCAATGTGTGTAGAAGTGTTCACTGATGAATCACAATAAATCTCGTGCAGATCGGATAATGTATCACTAAGATATAACTGTAGTAATAATATAGGGGGCGCTATGGAGTAAAAATTTACATACCATTATCAATGTGTGTCGAAGTGTTCACTGAAGATGCACAATAAATCTGGTTTAGATCGGATGATGTATCACTGAGATATAACAATTTGAATAATCTAGGGGGCGCTATGGAGTTATATGTTAAACCACAATATCAATGTGTCCACAAGGGCTCACTGATTATTCACAATAAATTTGGTTCAGATCGGATGATGTATCACTGAGATATAACTATAGAAATAATGTAGGGGGCGCACTTGAGTCAAATTTAGCCCACCTTGTCAATGTGTCCACAAGGGCTCATTGATGATACACAATAAATCTGGTTCAGATCAGATGATGTCTCACTGAGATATAACAGTTTGAGTAATCTAGGGGGCGCTCTGGAGTCATATGTTAAACCACAATATCAATGTGTCCACAATGTCTCACTGATGATACACAATAAATCTGGTTCAGATCGGATGATGTATCACTGAGATATAACTGTAGTAATAATATAGGGGGCGCTATGGAGTAAAAATTTACATACCATTATCAATGTGTGTCGACGTGTTCACTGATAAAGCACAATAAATCTCGTACAGATCGGATAATGTATCACTGAGATATAACTGTAGAAATAATATAGGGGGCGCTGTGGAGTAAAAATTTACATACCATTATCAATGTGTGTAGAA
Source organism: Garcialebias charrua (assembly GCA_038048925.1). Taxonomy (NCBI): domain Eukaryota; kingdom Metazoa; phylum Chordata; class Actinopteri; order Cyprinodontiformes; family Rivulidae; genus Garcialebias; species Garcialebias charrua. The sequence goes on from JBBPBX010054158.1 coordinate 16,128, forward strand.
GTGTTCACTGATGAATCACAATAAATCTCGTGCAGATCGGATAATGTATCACTAAGATATAACTGTAGTAATAATATAGGGGGCGCTATGGAGTAAAAATTTACATACCATTATCAATGTGTGTCGAAGTGTTCACTGATAAAGCACAATAAATCTTGTGCAGATCGGATAATGTATCACTAAGATATAACTGTAGTAATAATACAGGGGGCGCTATGGAGTAAAAATTTACATACCATTATCAATGTGTGTAGAAGTGTTCACTGATGAATCACAATAAATCTCGTGCAGATCGGATAATGTATCACTAAGATATAACTGTAGTAATAATATAGGGGGCGCTATAGAGTAAAAATTTACATAACATTATCAATGTGTGTCGAAGTGTTCACTGATAAAGCACAATAAATCTCGTGCAGATCGGATAATGTATCACTGAGATATAACTGTAGTAATAATATAGGGGGCGCTATGGAGTAAAAATTTACATAACATTATCAATGTGTGTCAAAGTGTTCACTGATGATGCACAATAAATCTGGTTCAGATCGGATGATGTATCACTGAGATATAACTATAGAAGTAATGTAGGGGGCGCACTTGAGTCAAATGTTTGCCCACCATATCAATGTGTCCACAAGGGCTCACTGATGATGCACAATAAATCTGGTTCAGATCGGATGATGTATCACTGAGATATATTTATAGAAATAATGTAGGGGGCGCACTTGAGTCAAATGTTAGCTCACTATATCAATGTGTCCACAAGGGCTCACTGATGATGCACAATAAATCTGGTTCAGATCGGATGATGTATCACTGAGCTACAACAGTTTGAATAATCTAGGGGGCGCTATGGAGGGTATTTGCTAATTAGCATAAACACCTGTTCAAGGGGTGGGTAATGATCGATCATAATGATTTTGGTACTCCTCAGATCAAATCTGTGGAGTTTAGAACCAAACGTATGGTGACGGCGTTACGTCTTACTTCGCCATGTCACCACGCCCACTTGCTCCACCCAAAACGAACAGTGCTGGAAAGCTTGTTACACCAACATGTCTTCGGTGACTGGATACAATGTCACGCTGATTAGGTAACAGGGATCCGATATGGACCGTTCAACGTAAAACTTTACACTTCCTGTTGTCAGGGGGCGTGGCTTAAGTGATGTCATGATTTGACCATACAGTTTTGCAGGGGACCGGATGTGGGTCAATCACTGAAGGTTTGATGTATTAGACAGTTTTCGTGTAAGAGCTATAAGCGTTTCGTTTTTCATGGCGAGATGTCCAACTTTGAGGTCTGGCCCCGCCCCTTCAGCATGCATGAAAACGCACAGTTTTGATAACATTTGTTCCCCCGTGCCTTATAAAGAAACTGGCCAAGTTTGAATCAAATCGAGCGAAATCCCTAGGAGGAGTTCGTTGAAATGCAGAGGCTGTAAACGGCCAAAAAGGGGTGAAAATTTGGTCATCGTTCCAAAATGGCCGCCTTACCATTTATCGTACAACATTGGTGCCAGAGGGTTTTCTGTGCATCTTGGTGAGTTGGACAAGTGTACCAAATTTCATGATTCTACGTCAAACTAAGGTCAATGCGGAGGGTATTTTGAATATTTCTAGGGGGCGCTCTTGAGCCGTTTCTGTAGCGATTTGCTAATTAGCATAAACACCTGTTCAAGGGGTGGGCAATGATCGATCATACTGATTTTGGTACTCCTCGGATCAAATCTGTGGATTTTAGAACCAAACGTATGGTGATGGCGTTATGTCTTACTTCGCCACTACGCCACGCCCACATGCTCCACCAAAAACGAACAGTATTGGAATGCTTGTTACACCAACATGTCTTCGGTCACTGGACACAATGCCACGCGGATTAGGTAAATGGGGTCCGATATGGACCGTTCAATGTAAAACTTTACACTTCCTGTTGTCAGGGGGCGTGGCTTAAGTGATGTCATGATTTGACCATACAGTTTTGCGGGGGACCGGATATGGGTCAATAACTGAAGGTTTGATGTATTAGACTTTTTTCGTGTAAGAGCTGTTAGCGTTTCGTTTTTCATGGCGAGATGTCCAACTTTGACGTCTGGCCCCGCCCCTTCAGCATTCATGAAAACGCACAATTTTGATATTGTTTGTTCCCCTGTGCCTTATGAAGAAACTGGCCAAGTTTGAACCAAATCGAGCGAAATTCATAGGAGGAGTTCGTTCAAATGCGGAGGCTGTAAACGGCCAAAAAGGGGTGAAAATTTGGTCATCGTTTCAAAATGGCCGCCTTCCCATTTATTGTACAACGTTGGTGCCAGAGGGTTTTCTGTGCATCTTGGTGAGATGGACAAGTGTACCGAATTTCATGATTCTACGTCAAAATAAGGTCAATGCGGAGGGTATTTTGAAATTTTCTAGGGGGCGCTCTTGAGCCGTTTCTGTGACGATTTTTGCCACGCCCCCAAAATACGTAATTTTTCACCAGTCCTGACGAGTCCGCCAAATTTGGTGAGTTTTCGTATATGATAAAGCCTCCAAAAGGCCACTTCTTTGGGGGGAAGAAAAATAAAAAAAAAAATAATAATAATAATAATTAAAGCTGCAAGCAGCATTGAGGCCCTCGCAGCTTAGCGCCGCTCCGACCTTATTGAGGCGACCGCGCGAGCTCCAGCTCGTCCGCTCGGTCGCCATTTCGAAGTCTCTCTTGTCTACTCCGCACCAGGGGTACACACGTACAATAAATCTGGTTCAGATCGGATGATGTCTCACTGAGATATAACAGTTTGAATAATCTAGGGGGCGCTATGGAGTTATATGTTAAACCACAAAATCAATGTGTCCACAAGGGCTCACTGATGATGCACAATAAATCTGGTTCAGATCGGATGATGTCTCACTGAGATATAACAGTTTGAATAATCTAGGGGGCGCTCTGGAGTCACATGTTAAACCACAATATCAATGTGTCCACAAGGTCTCACTGATGATACACGATAAATCTGGTTCAGATCGGATGATGTCTCACTGAGATATAACAGTTTGAATAATCTAGGGGGCGCTATGGAGTTATATGTTAAACCACAATATCAATGTGTCCACAAGGGCTCACTGATTATTCACAATAAATTTGGTTCAGATCGGATGATGTATCACTGAGATATAACTATAGAAATAATGTAGGGGGCGCACTTGAGTCAAATTTAGCCCACCTTGTCAACGTGTCCACAAGGGCTCATTGATGATACACAATAAATCTGGTTCAGATCAGATGATGTCTCACTGAGATATAACAGTTTGAGTAATCTAGGGGGCGCTCTGGAGTCATATGTTAAACCACAATATCAATGTGTCCACAATGTCTCACTGATGATACACAATAAATCTGGTTCAGATCGGATGATGTATCACTGAGATATAACTGTAGTAATAATATAGGGGGCGCTATGGAGTAAAAATTTACATACCATTATCAATGTGTGTCGAAGTGTTCACTGATAAAGCACAATAAATCTGGTTCAGATCGGATGATGTATCACTGAGATATAACCATAGAAATAATGTAGGGGGCGCACTTGAGTCAAATGTTAAACCACAATATCAATGTGTCCACAAGGGCTCACTGATGATGAACAATAAATCTGGTTCAGATCGGATGATGTCTCACTGAGATATAACAGTTTGAATAATCTAGGGGGCGCTCTGGAGTCATATGTTGAACCACAATATCAATGTGTCCACAAGGTCTCACTGATGATGCACAATAAATCTGGTTCAGATCGGATGATGTATCACTGAGATATAACGATAGAATAATCTAGGGGGCGCACTTGAGTCAAATGTTAGCCCACCATATCAATGTGTCCACAAGGGCTCACTGATGATGCACAATAAATCTGGTTCAGATCGGATGATGTATCACTGAGATATAACAGTTTGAATAATCTAGGGGGCGCTCTGGAGTCATATGTTAGCCCACCATATCAATGTGTCCACAAGGGCTCACTGATGATGCACAATAAATCTGGTTCAGATCGGATGATGTATCACTGAGATATAACTATAGAAATAATGTAGGGGGCGCACTTGAGTCAAATGTTAGCCCACCATATCAATGTGTCCACAAGGGCTCACTGATGATGCACAATAAATCTGGTTCAGATCGGATGATGTATCACTGAGATATAACTATAGAAATAATGTAGGGGGCGCACTTGAGTCAAATGTTAGCCCACTATATCAATGTGTCCACAAGGGCTCACTGATGATGCACAATAAATCTGGTTCAGATCGGATGATGTATCACTGAGATACAACAGTTTGAATAATCTAGGGGGCGCTATGGAGGGTATTTGCTAATTAGCATAAACACCTGTTCAAGGGGTGGGTAATGATCGATCATAATGATTTTGGTACTCCTCAGATCAAATCTGTGGAGTTTAGAACCAAACGTATGGTGACGGCGTTACGTCTTACTTCGCCATGTCACCACGCCCACTTGCTCCACCCAAAACGAACAGTGCTGGAAAGCTTGTTACACCAACATGTCTTCGGTGACTGGATACAATGTCACGCTGATTAGGTAACAGGGATCCGATATGGACCGTTCAACGTAAAACTTTACACTTCCTGTTGTCAGGGGGCGTGGCTTAAGTGATGTCATGATTTGACCATACAGTTTTGCAGGGGACCGGATGTGGGTCAATCACTGAAGGTTTGATGTATTAGACAGTTTTCGTGTAAGAGCTGTAAGCGTTTCGTTTTTCATGGCGAGATGTCCAACTTTGAGGTCTGGCCCCGCCCCTTCAGCATGCATGAAAACGCACAGTTTTGATAACATTTGTTCCCCCGTGCCTTATAAAGAAACTGGCCAAGTTTGAATCAAATCGAGCGAAATCCCTAGGAGGAGTTCGTTGAAATGCAGAGGCTGTAAACGGCCAAAAAGGGGTGAAAATTTGGTCATCGTTCCAAAATGGCCGCCTTACCATTTATCGTACAACATTGGTGCCAGAGGGTTTTCTGTGCATCTTGGTGAGTTGGACAAGTGTACCAAATTTCATGATTCTACGTCAAACTAAGGTCAATGCAGAGGGTATTTTGAATATTTCTAGGGGGCGCTCTTGAGCCGTTTCTGTAGCAATTTGCTAATTAGCATAAACACCTGTTCAAGGGGTGGGCAATGATCGATCATACTGATTTTGGTACTTCTCGGATCAAATCTGTGGATTTTAGATCCAAACGTATGGTTATGGCGTTACGTCTTACTTCGCCATGTCGCCACGCCCACTTGCTCCACCCAAAACGAACAGTGCTGGAAAGCTTGTTACACCAACATGTCTTTAGTCACTGGACACAATGTCACGCTGATTAGGTAACACGGGTCCGATATGGACCTTTCAAAGTAAAACTTTACACTTCCTGTTGTCAGGGGGCGTGGCTTAAGTGATGTCATGATTTGACCATACAGTTTTGCAGGGGACCGGATGTGGGTCAATCACTGAAGGTTTGATGTATTAGACAGTTTTCGTGTAAGAGCTGTAAGCGTTTCGTTTTTCATGGCGAGATGTCCAACTTTGAGGTCTGGCCCCGCCCCTTCAGCATGCATGAAAACGCACAGTTTTGATAACATTTGTTCCCCCGTGCCTTATAAAGAAACTGGCCAAGTTTGAATCAAATCGAGCGAAATCCCTAGGAGGAGTTCGTTGAAATGCAGAGGCTGTAAACGGCCAAAAAGGGGTGAAAATTTGGTCATCGTTCCAAAATGGCCGCCTTACCATTTATCGTACAACATTGGTGCCAGAGGGTTTTCTGTGCATCTTGGTGAGTTGGACAAGTGTACCAAATTTCATGAGTCTACGTCAAACTAAGGTCAATGCGGAGGGTATTTTGAATATTTCTAGGGGGCGCTCTTGAGCCGTTTCTGTAGCGATTTGCTAATTAGCATAAACACCTCTTCAAGGGGTGGGCAATGATCGATCATACTGATTTTGGTAATCCTCGGATCAAATCTGTGGATTTTAGAACCAAACGTATGGTGATGGCGTTACGTCTTAATTCGCCACGTCGCCACGCCCACATGCTCCACCAAAAACGAACAGTATTGGAATGCTTGTTACACCAACATGTCTTCGGTCACTGGACACAATGCCACGCTGATTAGGTAACAGGGGTCCGATATGGACCGTTCAACGTAAAACTTTACACTTCCTGTTGTCAGGGGGCGTGGCTTAAGTGATGTCATGATTTGACCATACAGTTTTGCGGGGGACCGGATGTGGGTCAATAACTGAAGGTTTGATGTATTAGACTTTTTTCGTGTAAGAGCTGTAAGCGTTTCGTTTTTCATGGCGAGATGTCCAACTTTGACGTCTGGCCCCGCCCCTTCAGCATTCATGAAAACGCACAATTTTGATATCGTTTGTTCCCCCGTGCCTTATGAAGAAACTGGCCAAGTTTGAACCAAATCGAGCGAAATTCATAGGAGGAGTTCGTTCAAATGCGGAGGCTGTAAACGGCCAAAAAGGGGTGAAAATTTGGTCATCGTTCCAAAATGGCCGCCTTCCCGTTTATTGTACAACGTTGGTGCCAGAGGGTTTTCTGTACATCTTGGTGAGTTGGACAAGTGTACCAAATTTCATGATTCTACGTCAAACTAAGGTCATGCGGAGGGTATTTTGAATATTTCTAGGGGGCGCTCTTGAGCCGTTTCTGTGGCAATTTTTGCCACGCCCCCAAAATATGTAATTTTTCACCAGTCCTGACGAGTCTGCCAAATTTGGTGAGTTTTCATATATGATAAAGCCCCCAAAATGCCACTTCTTTTGGGGGAAGAATAAAAATAAAAAATAATTAAAGCTGCAAGCAGCATTGAGGCCCTCGCAGCTTAGCGCCGCTCGGACCTTATTGAGGCGACCGCGCGAGCTCCAGCTCGTCCGCTCGGTCGCCATTTCGAAGTCTCTCGTGTCTACTCCGCACCAGGGGTGCACACGCACAATAAATCTGGTTCAGATCAGATGATGTCTCACTGAGATATAACAGTTTGAATAATCTAGGGGGCGCTATGGAGTTATATGTTAAATCACAAAATCAATGTGTCCACAAGGGCTCACTGATGATGCACAATAAATCTGGTTCAGATCGGATGATGTATCACTGAGATATAACTATAGAAATAATGTAGGGGGCGCACTTGAGTTAAATGTTAGCCCACCATATCAATGTGTCCACAAGGGCTCACTGATGATGCACAATAAATCTGGTTCAGATCGGATGATGTATCACTGAGATATAACAGTTTGAATAATCTAGGGGGCGCTCTGGAGTCATATGTTAGCCCACCATATCAATGTGTCCACAAGGGCTCACTGATGATGCACAATAAATCTGGTTCAGATCGGATGATGTATCACTGAGATATAACTATAGAAATAATGTAGGGGGCGCACTTGAGTCAAAT
>JBBPBX010054159.1:8246-23576 GCA_038048925.1 Garcialebias charrua
CCCACACACACACACAGACTTTTCATCCTTTCATATTTTGATCAACATACTGTATGAGGGGCAGAAGCAAGTTACAATGTGCAGGGACTAAAAGACAACTACCAGTACTCACAACTGCTTCCAGAGGAAAACACAAAAATAGAGTACCTTTTCAAACTCAATGGGGGTGAGTGTGTACTTGAACGTTTCTACTGATGGTAAGTGGGACTTCAGTTCTTCCAGTTTTGTGTCATCTGTCAATTAAGAGATTCAGTTAAGAATTAACTCCTGAAAAACAGTGCCTAACTGCTCCTAGCTGTAGATTTGCATGTCTTACCAACAGAAGAATTGCTATTTTGTAGATCCTGGTCAGAGACGTGGATTTTTACCCCTGAGCGAGGGGTAAAAATTGGCACCTTGACCTCCTGTAAAATCTTGATCACACCAGCACGATCAGTGCTGCCCTTCAGGCCATATGTCTGAGCTAACAGGTTGGCACCTGCCACTACATAATCCATGTGAAGGTCCTAAGGAGAAAAAACAGTAATGCATTCAGGTTTTGATGTACCAACTATGAACAGATATGCTGCCAAGTATAGGTACTGAAACAGAGAATACACTTACATTGCTAGTGCTGAATTCTAAAGGGTGAGGACATCTCTTTGGGCCGGACCAGAAGGGGGCGCCTGAGCTGGTGAGCTGAAGAGGGGTGGAATAAAAATATATTAACATAAATAAATAAACATATGTATACAGGAAACCCTCGAGGTACGACACCTGCGACCTACGGCAACTCAGACTTACGATTTTATCATATTTAATAAAAATATGATTAAAAAAAAAAATATATATATTTTAATTTTTTTTTTTTTTGTGTTTAAAAGTTATTAATTTCATGTGTATAGCACTTTGTTGCAGCTGTGGTTGATTTAAATGGCTTTATAAATAAAGTATAATTATTAATTTTACGTTTTGATAAGAAATTAATCGTATTTACGCAACTTCCGGTTTCCGCTCGCCACTTCCGGTTGCCTTTTTACAACTGTACTGCGGTCAATGGAGCTCCGGAGGCTACTGTCAGCTGGCTCCGTGTGCCCGATCAGGGTTGCCTCATACGGATAAATGAGCTGGAAACACTCGGTCAACTCTGTGGACGTCTCAGGTCCGGAGGAGCAGCCGCGGATCGCCCCGCGATCGGCGGCCACAACGCCGCCCGACATGCTAACGACAGCAGCTAACAAAGCAGCTAACACAGGCGAAGACACCGAGCCGACATGCCGCGGAGGATCCATCTGCGGCCGGGAGCTCGCCGCAAATGTCCGCCTGGCAGTCGGGGCCACCGGCTCAAAGTAAGACATTATATTTTTTATTTGTTGTGCAGTTCTGTGCGTGTTTATGGCCTTAGTATGTCTGCTTGTTCAGTCTCATGCCATTAAATATGTGTGCGGCGCTCCGTTAGCGGTATAACCGCGACCTATGTCAGAAACGCGGACCTACGATAGGCATGTGTTTTTGGTCCGCGAGGTACGACAAAATCGACCTAAGTCACACACGTAGGTCCCTATCCCTGACGTAACTAGAGGGCTACCTGTATACAGTATTACCGTAGTCTTAAATGCAGTTTGGCAACATCTAGGATGGGAAGCAGATTGATTTTTACCGTTCTACAAATTTATACATTTAAGAGGACTAAACAATGTCAAATTGGTAAAAGGAAGTTTTATTTTTATTAAAAGTGCTGTGACATTATGGGATCATTCAACACATTAATTTTCAAGAACAGGAAGCAATGCTTTAAAGTGCTGCACAGTTGGTCAGAAAATTCTAATATACGGTAGTTGGATGAATGATGAAAAGGGCTCAGCAAACCTCTGAAAAAACAATTTTTTCTGAAAGATTACATTAATTTACCTTAAGTCCTACTGTAGACCGCACAAGTGTGAATATTAGGAAGAAAAGGCACATTTACATTATATGTGCGCCTTATAATAAGACAATAGGAGCTCTTGTAATTGAATTTATTTTATGCCTCTCAGCGAGAAGGTTGCCGGTTCAAATCACGGTCCGGGGCCTTTCTGGGTGGAGTTTGCATGTTCTCCCCGTGCATGCGTGGGTTTCCTCCGGGTACTCCGGTTTCCTCCCACAGACCAAAAAACATGCTTGTTAGGCTGATTGGTGACTCTAAATTGACCCTAGGTGTGAGTGTGAGAGTGGATGGTTGTTTGGTGTGAGTGAGACAGGTCCCTCTTGTAAATGAGTCCCCGTGACTCAACGAGGCTAGCCTGTATAAATAAAGGTTGAATGAACTACAGTTTCTGCATAAACAAAGTATTATATGAAATACTGCAATGAAGCGACAGAACAGTAGAAACCTTGATGTGAGCATCGGTGTTGATGTGCATTTGTAGATTTTTCATTAGGTACAAGTTACACATTCAGTGTGTAACAACACATGAATGTAAACTGTGATCTCTTTAAACACGTTCAAAATGTTAAGTGGTTTGAGTTATAAGATTTGTTAAAATTATTTTATTTTCCTTCTCCTTTATTTTATAATCAGCATTTCTGCAGTTTAGTTTGACTGGTCAAAAAGCAAAACAAGAAGAAACTGACCTAAAGACTTCAAACTTTCATATTTTGAGGTAATCTCAGGCTTACCTGATTTGGGGGGAAGTTGTGCAATAGTTGACGGATGTTGTTGCTGTATTGGCACTGCCAGTGGTTGCGAGCCCAGGCTACACAGTCAGCCCAGCTGTGCGGACAGTCTGTCACCATTGTCTTGTATACAGCATCCAGCACCTCCACAGGCTGAGCTCCTGGAAGCTTCAGAGTACGCTCCATGAACTTTGGATCTCTGCAGGATCAGGAATTATAAACATCAACTGTATGTATTGTTTTCATGTTTTATTACAATCCAAACAGTTCGACAGCAGCAAAGTTTGGAAAAAAAAAAGAAAAGAAAAAAACAAGTTTGGAGGGATTGCTAGCCTACTAAGCCGTGAAAGAGCACAATTAATGTACATTAGTAAAGTCTTCTTTTAAAGGTATTGTGATATGATGTTGGAACTATGCATAAAGTGGCACAATATATACCGTATATGTTGCATCATTCAACTATGTTCGTTTTTACAAGCAAAATGATAAATCGATGAAAATTTGTTTCAAAGTGATTTTAAAATTGGCGCCGTGTTTCTTCACGGGAAATCCGGGTACTTCCGCATGCAACGTCATGTGACGTAGGCACATGAAGTTCAGTCGCTTCACTCAGCTGGTGCAGGGGGAGCAATGGACCTTACCAAGCTCCGCCCACAGGGCCGCGTTTCATTGGCTAATGCCCATAACACGTCACAGCGCAGCTTCCACGTGCGTGCCGGTCTCACAAAACAAACGCTACGGTAGCGTTTGTGAGACCGGCACCACATGCTACTTACATTGCTAGCTAGCATACGTGCAGATTTTTTCTGCGTCAGGGCTGGAAAAATGCTCCTCCACCGTCAGTGGGGTATCTGTACAGGAGATGTCAGGTACCCTGACCGTATTTGTGGAAGTAAAATTCACCGTTTCCCTATATGTGAAACTGAATGCCTTGCTTGGATCAAAGCTTGTGCACGACCACAAAACTGAACAATTATTTCTTTCACCAGCAGAGAAGGGTTGACCTGCTTTTGAAACCTGCTAGTTAACAACACGCGGTCACGATGAGAGAAAGCCACAGTTCACTGAACGTCCTGGAAGTTGGGAAGAAACAGCTCTGCTAACTTCACATGAGCTAGCTAACACAACGAGCTCTACTGTCGATTTCACCTAAAACTGCACAAAATCGTGACACGAAGGCTGGATTTTAACTAACACACCGAACGGCTGAGCTTGTTAGCCCTCACAAAAGTCGCTGTCGGCGTGTTTAGCAGCTAAAGCAGCAACGGCTAACCAATGGAGATTACAGTTAGCATTAGCTTTGCGACCAAGGCACACAAACTTTTGCCAACAATAGAAATCGCTGATTTCAAAAGTAACCCTCAAAACCATGAATGCCTGACTTACCCAGCCTTGCAGGACAATAGGCATCAGTGATCCTGTCCACAGCTGTAATAATGCTGAGCCTGAGCGTGTGAGGAGCTGATGTTTTCCCCATCAGACGGTAGCATTAGCGGTGACGCGCACGCTGTTTGGAGGCATCGCGTGGATCAAACAACTTGATAACGTCCACAAAAAAAAATAACATGAACTTGTTGGTTCCCCTGTCCATTGTCATGGCTGATATTTTGTTGGAATCTGGCAGAAATGATACACTATTCGACTCAGAAATACCCTGCAGTCAGTCGACGCCATGTTTTCCATTGACACCAAAGCTGCGCTTGGGAGACGTGCAGCCATCTTGGAGCTTAGGGGGCGTTTCTGGGCGGAGCTTGGTAAGGTCCATGCTGGAGAGCTAGCGGCTCTGGTTGTGATGGATGGATGGCGTGGAGCCGCCCAGACGAAATGAAGCTTTTTTGACTAAGATCGGGTTCCACTCCTTTCGCCCTCGGAACCTACTTCCTCTGAAATCTCAGAGTCTCCCTCGCTCCCTGAACAGTAAGGCTCAAATAAATACGTCTGTAGACCTACATTATAACCAGCCGTTTCTTGTTCATCACTCGAACTAACTTCGGCTTCCCAAACTGAAGACAAATCGCTCAAATCTTCACTTAAATTGCTTAATTCCTCGGTTTCTACATTCTCTGCCATTGTTATTTACAATGTGCGTTCTTAACATTGCATCATAAAAATGTGTCTGCGTTTGACCCCTCCTTTCTCCACCCGCCCTGCAGAGTTACGTCATTAAAACTATTTTATCAAAAAATACTTTTCTATATTAATTATTCGAAGCATCTGTGTACAAAAAAAAATCAAAGCTGAGTAGCTCTTCTTTCTAAAGATCTCTATGTTTTAGCATCATGTCACAATACCTTTAATATTTATATATATTAGCTTGTTCATTGTCCTCATTCAAACAAAAATTGGGAGGCAACTTACGTAAGGTACTGCTGAGCATTTTCTGGAGACTGTTTGAAGAGTCCCTCAAACTCATCTCGGGCCCACTGAACAGAGAAAGAATGTTTGATCAGCATTAATCTCAATTTAGAGAATTACACAATTCAAAAACAGTGTTATAGTGACTACATAATCTGACAAGTCTCAGACAAAATGTCATTACCTGAACTGGAAATATAAACACAGACAGATGTGTGGTGTACATCAAATAAAGAATATCAAGGTGGAGTTCATCAAAGAATGTTCCATTTGATAACCTTCCGGACATATAGCAAATTCTTACATTGAAGAAGGCTGACATTTCTCCAACTGTATACAGTACATTCATCAAAATGTTACCAGTATACCATTATCAATTTATTTATACATTTATCTTTATTTAATTGGCAGCACGACAGCTTAGTGGTCAACATAGCTGCCTCACAGCAAGAAGGTCCTGGGTTCAATCCCCAGTTGGACCTGGGGTCTTTCCGTGTGGAGTTTGCATGTTCTTCTTGTGCTTGCGTGGGTTTTCTCCAGGCACTCAGGTTTCCTCCCACAGAACAAAAACATACATGTTAGACTGCCTTCTGGCACAGGCCTCCGTTGCAAAAGAGATCTGTGATCTCAGTGGGATGTGCCTGGTTAAATAAAGGTTAATAAATAATAATTTAACCAGGCAAATCCCATTGAGATCATAAATCTCTTTTGCAAGGGAGGCCTGGGCTTGAAGGCAGCCTAACATATGTTTTAAATGATGGGAGGAAACTGGAGTACCCAGACAAAACGCACACAAACTCCACACAGAAAGACACCAGGTCCAAACCAGGGATTGATTCCAGGACTTTCTTGCAGTGAGGCCACAGAGCTAACCACTAATCCATCATGCTACAGTTATTCAAATGACTAAGGTCTACTGTAAGGCAAAAACAGTTGTACTTTCCAAGACATGTAAACCAGTTTGTGCTTCTACTGACCTGCAGTGTGTGTTCAATCGCATTTGGGAAATTCTTCAAAGTACAGATGGGTATGGACTTCTCAGGTGGGTCTTGGCTGGAGCTGTACGACTCTGTGAGAAAGGGGATCACAACCTGGACATTTCCTTTGGTGCCTAATGTGCCCGACTCCAGTAAGGGCTTACGGTAGTAGACACACCTCCGATCCATGTACATACCTAAACGCGTGAAACATTAAGTCATGATTTGTACCAGCAATTTGCTGTAACATTACCTGAAACATAACCACCATAACACAATAAATGCTACTTGATTTAATTTAAACGTCACTGCCTTACGTGCGTCAACATTGTCCAGCGCATTGGCAACCCCATCAAGGACCTCAAAGAAGTCGTCATCATAGACCTTCTCTGTTTCAGGGCCTACTCTGTTCTGATGACCTGTGATCTTCATGGAGGGGTTCATCTGCTTCACTGCAGCAGCAGCTGTGTCACTCTTCATTTTCTGTTGCCACACATAAAATAAATATACATTTTGGATGATTAAGTTCAAGCATAAACAAGATTAATTAAAAACAGTACTGTATAAGGAATGACATTTTACCTATTACAAAGAAAACAGCCAAAAAAACAACTAAAGGCTCAAAAATTAACAAAACAAAAACAAAAACAAAAAAAATTTGCATAAAAAAAATATTGTCACTTTTATTGATTGCATTTAGAGCTGGGAAATATGGACCAAAATTAATATCTCAATATTTTATGATAAATCGTGACATATGATATATATCCGGTATATGTACAGGTAGTCCCCGACTTACGAGCGAGTTCCGTTACAACGAGTTGCTCGTAAAGCGAAAATTCGTAACTTGGAACGGCCGCCACGTGTCTCGTAAGTCCGGAATTTCGCTCGTAAGTTGGAACGGTTTTGCTAGCGCGACTACAAACACTCGTTTTTCATCGAAAAACTGCTTACGAGTGCATAAAAATGATCGGAAACGTGTGTCCACATGTTTAGCTAACGAACTGTGGTGAAAAAACACAGAAAAACTCGGTATTTTTTGCGTTTTTTCCAAAAATTCGCCAGCTCGTAAGTCCGGAACCTCGTAGGTCAGAGCGCTCTTAAGTCGGGGACTACCTGTATATATATATACCGGTATATCTCAATATTTTTTCTTTCCATGAAGTAACAAAAATATATTTCTGAGTCAGAGCTTTGTCCCAGTTGTCACATTGTTATTAACAAACAGCTGTAACTTTACAAAATACATGTCTAAAAATAAACTATTTACATATATTAATTTATTTTTTAGACATTTATTTACATATATTAAATAATCCTCTACAGATGGGGGAGCTGTGGCTGAGAGGCTCCAATGGGAGAGTTGGGGGTTCGATTCCACCAGCAGTCACATGCTGAAGTGCCCCTGAGCAAGACACTGAACCCCTCATTGCCTCTGATGTGTGTCCCATCAGTGTATGAATGTGATCTAAAGTTCTGATTATCCTTTGTATAGAGCTAGTAGAGGGGAATGGGTAAATGAGGACACATATTGTGTAGTAAAGATCTTTGAGTGTCTTGATAAGCTAGAAAGGAGCTGTATAAGTACAGTCCATTCAGCTGCGCTGCAGTCACGTTAGTAAGCCTGTGTGAACTGCGGTAAAGTGAGCTTCCTCTCAGAACCGTGAAGCTGCAGCTCCGAGTGTTTTCTGCCTGCAGAATCAGGAAGGAGGGGAGTGCGGCTGAGGGGCTGGGTTTGTGTTCAATATGGGTGGGAGGGAGTGGTAGAAAGAGACAGCAGGACAAGTTTTTAAATACAAGACTACTGTATATCGTTTTATATAGCGATAGTCTCAACTTATATCGCAAAACTAAAATGATATTGATATTTTAAAAATATCGAGATATCGCCCAGCTCTAATCGCATTGAATCAAGTTGAGATACACAATGTAAAAACAGGGTATATACAGAAATTCTTAAGTTAAATTTAATACCTTTTAATACCTTTTTAATACCATCAAAATATTTTTTAATACCATCACGACACTGAGCTGCAGCCGTAGCGGCAACCTCTTGTACTTCAGTTCAGATCAACTACCGGTAACTGTAAAGTGATAGATTACTGTCATTTTCTTCCTAAACTTTGGTAGTAAATGTAGTTTTATAATAATTACTGGATCAATCAATTTGCTTCTTGCCTCAATAAAAGCAGTGACCTACTTATTATTTAAATCCAACCCAAGACAAAAAGTTTAATTGTTCCCACACACAGCATATCTCTAATAGCAAACGAAAAACTGTAAACTTGAAAACAGAACAGTTTAATTAAAATAATTCAACACTGAAAACATGCACAATTCAAAAATAGAGGGAGAAAAATAACTACCGGTACCATATTTTTCATCCTGTAAGTCGCAGTTTTTTTGCATAATTTACATGCCTTGCAACTTATAGGCCGAAGTGACATATTTATGGATTTGTTCTTATTTTTATAAACCCTTTTTTGGCTGAGATATGACTGTTTCCATTCATTCTGACTGAATAAAACAAAACAAAAAACAAACAAAAAAACCCAGCAATACTGTACTTGATAGCCCCATAGTAGTAATAGTTGTAGGGCATGTTGTATCATGTACGGTAATAGGAAAACGTGCCTATAATGACACATTTTAAAAAGTTCAAGACAAAAACAACTGGACTTTATTTATTATACTATACTTTGTTTTTCTATTGCACTTTTTAGAATTCACCATGTCCTGGATGACTGAGAATCTTCACCAGTTATTAATGACTCAATCGGCCTGCCATACACTCCCCACCTTTCTGCTCTCTGCTTAGAACCTTCAATCTAGCAGCCAGCTGCACCGCCCCGACGAAATGCAGCTAATTTGACCGTTAAAGTACATTCATTAAGAAAATGATAGACTGAGACACACCTTTGCTATAATTTCGAACTAACAAATAATTGTTTAGGTACTTTCCTTGTTAAATGTCGGCGAAAGGAGCCGCGTTCCTCTTTCCGGTTTCTCACCGCTGCGCGCTCACGGAGCACACACACAGGCAGCAAAACTTTTTTTTTTATGCAGCTAATTTAACCATTAAGGTGCATTTATTAAGAAAATGTTAGACTGAGACACACCTTTGCTATAATTTCGAGCTAAAAAATAATTGTTTAGGTACTTTTCTTAAATGTCAGAGGATCGCGCCGCGACTTCCGGCTTCCTGTTTCTTTTTACTCGGCCAGCTGTAGACACACTGACGTCATTGTTTTAGCTAGGTCCTACTCGGAACCCGGTCATTGACGGTGAAGCTGTGGAGGTAGTGCAACAATATAAATACCTGGGAACTGTTTGATGATAAATTGACCTTTGACCTTCACGTGAATGCACTTTGCAAAAAGGCCCACCAGAGGATGTATTTTTATCGGAAGCTTTGTGGTTTTAATGTTGATTCAACTTTTATGAGAATGTTTTATTCATGTTTTATTGAGTCTATTTTAACCTTTTCCTTCATCTGTTGGTTTGGACTTTTGACCTGTAAGAACAAGAGCAAACTCTCGGGGATTGTCAGGATGTGCAGCAAAACTGCTGGCATAGACCTAAGGAACCTCGCAGACCTACACAAGGTGAGGTCAGTGAACAAGGCCAGGCAGATTCTGGCAAACCCTGATCACCCACTCCATGACGAGTTCAGGTTGCTTCCATCTGGACGCAGGTTTCTACAACCCAAATGTAGAACAGATTTAAAAACTCATTTATCCCTGTAGCAATCAGGTTTCTTAATGCACACTAATTTTAATACTGTTATTTTAATGTTTTATTGTCTTGTGTTTATATGTGTATGTGTGTGTAAGTGCATATGTATGTATGAAACTGTGCACACCTATTGACTGCAAATCTAATTGCCCCTCAGGGATAATAATGGAACTTGAATCTTGAACATAAAATTAAAAAAGAGATGAATTCACAGACATTTTTTTTAGCCGACAAAACGAGAAAAATATAGTTGTGTAGGTTTTAAAAAAAATTATACCTCGTCAGATGACGTTTACTACTTTTTAATACTTTTTAATGGCCGTAATTTTTGTTAATTTCATTTACTATCTTTTAATACCTTTTAAAACCCCGTGGATACCCTGAAAAAAAGAAGAAGTGATTTTACAGTTTAATAATGCAATAACAAATTGCACTACCCTAAATTTTGAAAAAAGCCTAAAATAAAGCATGCATAACTAATTCTAAATCAAAACCATCTCAAATGCAGGCAGAAAAAAAAAACATTTCTAGATTAAAGCAAATCTTTACTCACTGCTGTGTAGTTTTAGGCAATAATAAATAAATAACATAGCAAAACAAGAATGCTTTCAATTTTAAGTTTGTAATTTTTATTCTAATCAGACTGCAAAGTGACTGAACAGGAAAAGAGAATATCTAAAATCGGTACTCAACTCGGGGGTCCAGTAAAACGCCCCCAATTGTACCTTCATGATGGATAAGAAGGGGTTGGATAAAGACATTTTTCAGGACGTTTAGGGGACAACCTCAACAAAATCTGGTTGTTCACAACCTTTACAATAAAGGTGGCAAAAAATGTCAAGAAAAATTAAATCTATTTAGTACAGTATATTGTGTATACCGTATTTTTCGGACTATAGGTCGCGGCTTTTTATCATTTTTTTCATGGCCTGCGACCTATAGTCAGGTGCAATCTATTTATGGATTTTTCCCCCCATGTTTTTAGACCAATTTTTGGCTCAGTTATGACCGTTTTTCATTTTGGCTAAAAACTATGCAGTACAACTTTTGTCCACTAGGGGGACACTTCCAGAGAGTCCACCGACCGTTTCCAGCTCATGTGACCGAAAAAAAGCCGCCTCTGCTCGGACTGAGTCTGTCGCTGCCCGGCCTCCTGGTCTGGAAGCAACTTCTTTTAGCTCTGTGTTTGTTAGCTGTTTGTTTGCAAGATAAGTCAAGAACCACTTGGCGGATTTTTCTGAAACTTACAGAATGTAATCACTGTAAGGACATTTACAAGTGAGTAGCTTTATGAGATGTTTGAGATTTAAAAAAAAAAAAAACTATATTTTATTAGCGGTTAGCATTCGTTTTATTTCTGTTTACCGTTATAAATAGCTCTTAAACCACTTGGTGGATATTTTTTCTGCTGCCAGAGTGTAATTACTGTATATGAGTTTTATTTACAAACTGATGCCCTGTATAAGACATTTGAGATAAAATTAGTTTTTTTATTCATTTTTTAAGAGACGCAACCATGTCGAGTTAGCTTCGTATATTTTAGCAAATAGCTAATAAACCACTCGGCTAATAAACCACTAACCCTTGTGCTATAATGTCAGCTATAATTTTTAGCAAACAAATAATTGTTTTTACCGTGTTAATCTTCTTAAAAGCCTTGCTGTTCTTTTGTGGCAGACATTTGTAACAAAGCTAAACACTCGGTCCACATTTCCGGGTTGTCTCAGCAGTGACGCGTCACTTCAGCGGTGGATGACACGTTACGTCGGCGGTGACGTAGGTGCGACCTATATTCCGATGCGACTCGTTTATGGATTTTTTCAATTTTTTGGCAATAATTGGACAATGCGACCTATATTCTGATGCGACCTATAGTCTGGAAAATACGGTACAAATGTTCTCAGTCAGCCATTTTGAGGGAAGTTGAAATTTCCAAGCTGAGACACTTTCAGGAGCTTCTTGAGTGAAACCTCCTCGTTCTCCTCCTCCCCCTCTTCCTTGTCAAGACT
The DNA here is from genome assembly GCA_038048925.1 of Garcialebias charrua. Classification (NCBI taxonomy): domain Eukaryota; kingdom Metazoa; phylum Chordata; class Actinopteri; order Cyprinodontiformes; family Rivulidae; genus Garcialebias; species Garcialebias charrua. The sequence goes on from JBBPBX010054159.1 coordinate 19,957, forward strand.
TTACAAGAGTGGCACTTGTGAATTATTTAAGGCAGGGATTAAAGCAAAAAAATAATTTGACAATTTTTTTCTATGCCTTCTAATACTGTACTTTTAAACGCTTGTGTGACCTATAAGTCAGCAGCCATCTTGTGTTTTGGATTAGTTTTTCATAGAAAGACCCCAACGAGTCTATCAGCAACACTATCTGACTGCAGGGTTCTGAACACTGGTGTTCCACAGGGTTGAGTGCCATCTCCACTTTTATCCTCTTTATACAAGAATGAGTTGCAACATAAAGACTTCACACATTAATTAAGCATGCTGATGACAAGGCCATAGATGCTTGTCTGAGAAACACAGATAGCCCCATCCTACTCCCAACTCCGCCTTGTTTGATGACAGTTTTCTGGACCGTAATGTCAGTAAAACCAAGTTTTGTCTGTGGATTGAGTGCAGCCAGTACCAGACCTGTATTCAGGCTTTCTGTTATACCATACCATACCATTTTATTTATAAAGCACTTTAAACAGGAACAAGTCCACACCAAAGTGCTGGACAAACAAACACGCAACAGGCAACACAGACAATGAAGTACAACACGAAAAACATAAAAACATTGCAGATCATAAATCAAACGATCCAATACAAATCAGCTGGCATTGAAAGCAATGGAGTAGTAGTGAGTTTTTAACCGGGATTTGAAAACCGAGAGGGAGGGGGCCTGTTTGATGAGCAGCGGTAACTCGTTCCAGAGTCTTGGGCCTGCTACAGAGAACGCCCTGTCACCCCTGCGCTTAAGGCGAGTTTCTGGAACTATTAAGAGTACCTGATCCTCTGACCTCAAAGCACGTGGAGGGACATATGGGTGTATCAGATCCGAGAGATAGGCGGGGGCGAGACTGTTCAGCGATTTGTAGACATACATGAGAATTTTGAATTGGATTCGAAGATGAACCGGTAGCCAGTGAAGGGAGGCCAAGACTGGTGTAATGTGCTCTCTTTTGCGTGTGCTGGTTAAAAATCGGGCAGCTGCGTTCTGAACCAGTTGTAATCGTGCAATGGTGGCTTGACTGACGCCAAACAGAAGTGAATTGCAGTAATCAAGCCTAGATGTAATGAATGCGTGAATCACTGTCTCCAGGTTGTTTTTGGATAATATGGGCTTCAGCTTAGACAGACGCCTCAGCTGGAAAAAACAGGATTTGACGATCATGTTTACATGACTGTTGAGTTTCATGGCAGGATCCATTATCACTCCCAGATTTGTGACTTTTTGTTTTTCGGACAGGGGTAGAGCAGACAGGTCAATGCAGTGGTTTGAGGTTGTGTCATTGGGAAGGAACAATATGGCTTCAGACTTCTTATCATTGAAGCTTAAGAAATTTAAAGCCATCCAGTCCCTGATGTCAGCCAGGCAGTCGAGCAGAGGTTGAATAGAGCCTGTACCATTTTGTCTTAGGGGGAAGTAAATTTGACAGTCATCAGCGTAGAAGTGGAAAGGTATATTGTGTTTCCGGAAAATAGCACCGAGTGGCAGCAGGTATAATTATAAAAAGCCGGACATTGTCTCCACCTTCTACGGAAGCTAAGGAGCTTTAACACGAGCAAATACAGTTCTCAACTGGTGTTCAGGTCACCGGTTGAAAGTGTTTCCTTTATCATCATCTCATTGTATGACAACCTCCTAGCTAGAGTAGAGCTGTCATTTCTAACCAGAACCCGGAGCCCAGCCCAGCCCCGCCCGGATTCGGACTGGGCCATGATAATGTGCTTACTGTAGCCGTTTTCGCATTGGCCAGCCCTCCCCGGCTCTCCCAGCTTCTAATCCAGGTTCGGCGTGTTCGCATTTACCTTTTCCGCCCGGGATCCACCGTTGTTCTGGAACCATGTCCACCGTGGTTCTATCGGGCCGAGCCCCACGGACCCAGTTTCACGTCATGTACTGCTCTCATTTGATTCGTTGTTTGCAGCAGGGGCGGGACTCATTCAAACAACCTCAGCGCGAGGGTTGAATTTCATTCAAATTTAACTACAGAAACCCCTAAAACAATTGTTAGCTGAATTAGTTTTTCTGAGTTAAATTTTTGTTAATAACTGATCACAAATCAGCTTATGTTACAACGTAAATAACAACGAAGCGCGGACCCATTTCCGCCTTTCAGCGCGGCTTGAATGTCATTAAAATATAACTAATATTGTCTAACTGTTGCGCGCAGCCAGGGTTTTAAAATATAACTAATAATCTCTAACTCCTTTGCGTAGCTAGAATGTCAAGAGCGGTGATTCCTTCATAAGCAACGTGAACTCCCAAAAAAAACAATCCGCCGCCGTGGCTTACAGCGTTAATGCTGTTGTATCTTGACCAGACGAAGCGGGTTCGCGTCCCACCTGGGACAATGTTTTTTTTTTACGTTTGTCTTTTATTGGAGTAAATAAAAAGGAGTTTTGTTAAGCATTTTACCAAACAAACTCCTTTTTATCTACCAAACAAACTCCTTTTTATTTACTCCAATAAAAGACAAACGTAAAAAAAAAACATTGTCCCAGGTGGGACGCGAACCCGCTTCGTCTGGTCAAGATACAACAGCATTAACGCTCTAAGCCACGGCGGCGGATTGTTTTTTTTGGGAGTTCACGTTGCTTATGAAGGAATCACCGCTCTTGACATTCTAGCTACGCAAAGGAGTTAGAGATTATTAGTTATATTTTAAAACCCTGGCTGCGCGCAACAGTTAGACAATATTAGTTATATTTTAATGACATTCAAGTCGCGCTGAAAGGCGGAAATGGGTCCGCGCTTCGTTGTTATTTACGTTGTAACATAAGCTGATTTGTGATCAGTTATTAACAAAAATTTAACTCAGAAACACTAATATATATATATCCAGCTAACAATTTTTTTTAGCGGAGTCTCCTCTCTTAAAACACGAACACTCCACCCACGTGAAGAGAGCACCCCACCCACTTCCAGAGAACTGCCCACCCACTTCAAGGCGGCTCTGCGGCAAATGCGTAATGAACGCGGGTGGCCCAGAGCCACCCAGGGGCGGCCCGGGCCATTGAGGGCTGGCCAATGCGAAAACGGCTTGTGTGGGCTGGGTCAGTGTCAGGCTTTCTATTTTTATCAGGAACGTGTGAGGCCGACGATCCAATATTTGCAAAAATGGCTTGCCATACTGCATGTGGCCATTTGACCGCGCGCTGACTGGCTGGTTAGGAGAGGTAAAAAGTTCAGTTAAGCTTCAGATGGACTACTGCCAGCGATCATCAGCCCAAATGGACGTTCATTCAGCCGCTGCACTCATAGGACGCGTGCAGCCGACAACCCAAACAGGTGAGTTCACAAAATATCCGACATGTCAGCAGGATGCAGGCAGAAGCAGGGGAAGCATTTAATGCGCTTTGATGGCTCTTCAGCTCTGATCTTCTGCCCCCTCAGCCACACGCATCCTCGAACCATTAATAGTCGGTGGTATAAGCAGTCAAAGCTTAATTTAAAAAAAATAATAATAATTCTCCCCCGGATTTGGACCTGTAATTACTGTTCCTTCGTCAGATCGGGTGGGGGTTCGGGGAGGATGGCTACGGGCTGGAGCTGGGTTGGTTTAAATTATGACCCAAGTGCAACTCTAAGCCAG
>JBBPBX010054160.1:3186-15112 GCA_038048925.1 Garcialebias charrua
ATATATATATATATATATATAATATATATATATATATATATATAGGCTCAATAAGATTTACCTGACTAAATAAAGGTTGAATGAATGAATATATAAATATGCCCCAAGGCCTCCTCCACGCCAACAGAATGGAATGGCCTCATATACATACCTATGGCTTTAAAAATGCTAATTCAAGTTTGACAATCCCATGGGTTCCATAGTTAGTTCATGTCATTTTTACAATCCCATGGGTTGCATAGGGAAAATTGTCTTTTTGACAAAAACTGGTAGGACTAAGATGGACCCAGATAGCTGGGGGGATTTTGCTGCCTGGAAAGTGAAACAAATAGAATGCTACTGGATAATTTTCAGCTGCAATGTTTAGAATTCCAGTATGGAAGGTTGCCTGTTGGTGTGACCCTCCAAAATGGACTGATTGGATTTCTTGAGAATACTTGCAGGAGTAGTTTTCCTTAAAATTTACAAAAGGTCTGATACTCTCTTCTTCCTTCATTTCTGTCTTTTTGCCACTAGTCAAGTATTCCTGCCTTCTTTCAGAGTCGTGTTACTTATTTTCGAGTAACAGTGTGAACAGTTGACTCAGGGACTCAATTTGTTTTTAATAATTAAAATATAAAAGTATTTTGTATATTTTGATGTTCCTCAGTTTGCCATTGTTCAGCAATCTCTCCAGGTTCAATTCCCAAACCTAAAAACAAAGAAATTGACCTTTCGACTGTGCCCACTTTTCATCACACAATGGTGTCAGTCTTCAGTAAACAAAGAGCATTGTCTTCACCACCACATAGGCCTTTGAACTGCCCCATTGACTTACTTCCTGGAGCTCCTCTACCCACAAGCAGACCGTACAACTTATCTGGTCCTGAGAAAATGCCCATGAAAGACCATATTGATGAATTCCTCAAATCTGGCATAATTCGCCCCTCTACTTATCCAGTAGGGATAGGGTTATTCTTTGTAGCAAAGAAATATAAGTCGTTAAGACCTTGTGTTGATTACAGAGGGTTAAACCATTTCACTATCAAAACGAGTACCCTCTCCATCTAATCAATTCAGTCTACGATCAGCTCCAGGAAGCTACTACCTTCACAAAATTAGACCTCTGCAATGCCATCTTGTGAGAATTTGCAAGGTGATGAGTAGAAAATAGCTTTTAAGACCCCGTTAGGACACTTCGAGTGTCTCGTCATGCCTTTTGGCTTAACATTTTGGCGGCCGTGGCGTAGTGGTAATGGTAGTCGTCCCCCGATCGGAAGGTTGGCGGTTCGAATCCCGGTTCCCCACACCATGTGTCGTTGTGTCTTTGGGCAAGACACTTAACCCCGAGTTGCTCCCGGTAGGACTGGAAAGCACCTTGCATGGTAGTCTGCCGCTACCGGTGTATGAATGTGTGTAGCATTCAATGTGTGTAGCACTTTGAGATTTTCACTAATGAAAAGTGTGTTATAAATTGAATTCATTATTATTATTATTATTATTATTATTAACCAACACCCTAGTGGTGTTCCAAACTCTTGTGAATGATGTTCTCAGAGTCCTTCTCAACCTCTTTGTATTTGTTTACCTAAATTATATACTCATCTACTCCAAGACTAAGGAACAACACACTCTCCAAAGACTGTTAGAAAACCCTCTTTGTAAAAGCGGAGAAATGTGAGTTTAGTGCTACCACTGTTATATTCCTGGGTTTAATTTTTTGAGAGAAGACAGATTCAATCTGACCCGAAAAGATCAAAGCTGTTGTGGACTGGCCAGTCCCCACTAACCAGAAACAATTGTAATGTTTTCAGGGGTTTGCTAATTTTTATCGCTGTTTCATCAAACACTATAGCAAAGTCCAAAAAAGCTAAGTCTGGTCCTTTGGACATAAAAAAAAAAAAACTGTAGAAACGTTTCGTCTTTCGTCCGAAAGACTTCCTCAGTCTGAGAAGCTGTGTTCAGCTCAGTCTTATAAATAGCACTCTCCCACAGTGGATCAACCAGTTGCACTGGACGAAAAGGCCTAATATCCGGGGAAATACAACAGTATGCAAGTGTCCGTATCTGCCACATATCCAATATGTTTCCGGTGCTATACGGGGAGATCTCATCTTTAACAGATCTTAGTACAGGATATCCCATGCATACCCATCTGTGATAGATCCTAGCACTGGATTTTTTCTGTATCCTCATACATGATAAATCCTAGTATAGGATATTTTCGGTATACACATCTGCGATAGATCCTAGTATAGAATATTTTATGCATACCCATACTTGAGAGATCCTAGTATTGGATATTTTCTGGATACCCATATGAGAAAGATCCTACTACTGCATATTTTCCAGATACATATCTGTGATAGATCCTAGTATTGGATATTTTCTGGATACCCATACATAATAAATCCTAGCATTGGATATTTCCGGATACAAATCTGTGACAGATCCTAGTATTGGATAGTCTTTGGATACACATCTGTGATAGATCCTAGTATTGGATATTTTCCAGATACCCATACACAAAAAATCCTACCATTGGATATTTGCCGGACACACATCTGTGACAGATCTTAGTATTGGATATTTTCTGGATACCCATAGATAATAAATCCTAGTATTAGATATTTTCCGAATACACATCTGACAGATCCACATATTGGATATTTTCCGGATATCCATACATAATAAATCCTAGCATTGGATATTTGCCGGATACACATCTGTGACAGATCCTAGTATTAGATATTTTCCGGGTACCCATACATAATAAATCCTAGTATTAGATATTTTCCGGATACACATCTGACAGATCCTCATATTGGATATTTTTCGGATACCCATACATAATAAATCCTATCATTGGATATTTGCCGGATATACATCTGTGACAGATCCTAGTATTGGATATTTTCCGGATACCCATACATAATAAATCCTAGTATTAGATATTTTCCGGATACACATCTGACAGATCCACATATTGGATATTTTCCGGATATCCATACTAGTAAATCCTAGTATTGGATATTTTCCGGATACACATCTGTGATAGATCCTAGTATTAGATATTTTCTGGATACCCATACATAATAAATCCTAGTATTGGATATTTTCCAGATACACATCTGACAGATCCTCATATTGGATATTTTCTGGATACCTATACATAATAAATCCTATCATTGGATATTTTCCGGATACATATCTGTGATAGATCCCAGTATTGGATATTTTCTGGATACACATCTGACAGATCCTTATATTGGATATTTTTTGGATACCCATACATAATAAATCCTAGCATTGGATATTTTCCGGATACACATCTGTGATAGATCCTAGTATTGGATATCTTCTGGATACCCATACATAATAAATCCTAGTATTGGATATTTTCCAGATACCCATACATGAAAAATCCTAGTATAGGATATTGTCTAGATATGTATATTTAACTGTACACTTGCATATTGTGTGTGTGTGTATGTGTGTGTGTGTGTATGTGTGCATGTGTGTGTGTAGGGGGTTATGGAGAACAAGATCTGTGAGTTTGGTGGTCCTATCACTGCGTTTAGTTGGAAATCCTAACCCCAATTTGTTAAAATACAAATACCCATAATTCATAGGGAGAACGTAGGATGGACAGGAATCTCATAAATTGCGGTCAGGGAGTTATGGAGAACAAGATCTGTGAGTTTGGTGGTCCTATCACTGCGTTTAGGTGGAAATCCTAACCCCAATTTGTCCAAATACAAATACCCATAATTCATAGGTAAAAGTAGGACAGACACAAATCTCACAGATTGCGGTCAGGATTGTCGTGGAGAACAGGATCTGTGAGTTTGGTGGTCCTATCACTGCGTTTAGTTGGAAATCCTAACCCCAATTGGTCAAAATACCATAATCCAAAAAAAAAAGTGTTGGGAAAGTGTTGAAAGTTCCGATCAGCTCTGCAAGGTGCTGGCCAATATATTTAACACCTCACTTGCCCTGTACAGATCCTGTCTGCCTGAAGACCACACCACCATCATCCCAGTCCAAAAAAGCTCTACAGTGACTGCTCTAAATGACTGTTGGCCAGTGGCCCTCACCCGATAGTCGCTAAATGCTTCGAAAAACTGGTCATGACCCGCATCAAAACAACCATCATCAACAAGGACCCTCACCAGTATGCATACTGTGAGAACCAATCAACAGAGGATGCCATCTCCTCTGTGGTCCACACTGCTCTCACCCACCTGGAACAGAAGGACTCATACACCCATATGCTCTTTGTGGACTTCACATCTGCCTTCAAAATCATGATCCCCCAAACCCTGATGGACAAATTACTCACACTAGGACTAAGCCCCTCCATTTGCAACTGGTTCCTTGACTTCTAAACAGACTTCAGTCAGTGATGATCCACAATCAACTTCTCCTCTTCCACCATAACCCTCAGCACTGGCTCTCCTCAAGGATGTGTGTTGAGCCCTCTCCTGTTCACTCTGCTCACATATGATTGTGCAGATACCCATCCAGGTTGTCATAAAGTTTGCAGCTGATACAGCTGTGGTGGGATGCATCACAAACTATGATGAGTCCAGCTAAGCAGGAGGTGGAACACCTGGAGAGCTGGTGCAAAGCCTGATCAAGAAAGTTCATCAGAGACTCTACTTCCTCAGGCGGCTGAGACGAGCTGGTCTGAGAAGCTCAGTCCTCACCTCCTTCTACAGGTGTGCAGTGGAGAGCATCCTGTGCTCCAGCATCAATGTGTGGCATAGAGGCTGCACAGCTGCAGAAAGAAAAGCTCTGCAGAGAGTGGTGAAGGCTGCACAGAAGATGGAGTCAGTCTCCTCACCATCACAGGCATTTACACCTCCAGATGCAGGAAGAGAGCCACCTGCATCATGAAGGACCACACTCACCCAGCACACACACTTTTTGCCCCACTCCCCTCAGGAAGGATGTTGAGGAGCATTAAGTGTAGAACCACTAGACTGATGAACAGCTTCTACCCTGAGGCTGTTAGACTCATGAATATCTAACCAGAATGGTCACTGTGAAATATCACATCATATTGCTGCTGATCTGTTTCATGTTGCTGCTGATCTGTTCATGTTGCTGCTGATCTGTTCATGTTGCTGCTGATCTGTTCATGTTGCTGCTGATCTGTTTCATGTTGCTGCTGATCTGTTACATGTTGCTGCTAATCTGTTCATGTTGCTGCTGATCTGTTACATGTTGCTGCTAATCTGTTCATGTTGCTGCTGATCTGTTTCATGTTGCTGCTAATCTGTTCATTTTGCTGCTGATCTGTTTCATGTTGCTGCTAATCTGTTCATTTTGCTGCTGATCTGTTTCATGTTGCTGATCTGTTCATGTTGCTGTTGATCTGTTTCATGTTGCTGATCTGTTTTGTGTTCATCTGCTCATGCAAACTCATGTTCGTGCTGCTCGTTGGAGTAGGTATTCCCCGACTTACGAGCGCTCTTACTTACGAGGTTCCAGACTTACGAGCTGGCAAATTTTTGGAAAAAACGCAAAAAATACAGAGTTTTTCTGTGTTTTTTCACCACAGTTCGTTAGCTAAACATGTGGACACACGTTTCCGATCATTTTTATGCACTAGTAAGCAGTTTTTCGATGAAAAACGAGTGTTCGTAGTCGCGCTAGCAAAACCGTTCCAACTTACGAGCAAAATTCCGGACTTACGAGAACATGTGCTTCGTGTTTCAACTTACGAAATTTCATCTTACGAGCACCTCGTTGTAACGGAACTCGCTCGTAAGTCGGGGACTACCTGTAATTTTATTCTATATATTAGTGCTTAGTGTATTTTTAGTTGGCGTTTTTCTTAGTTCACATCTTAGATCTTAGTAATGTTTATTTTACATTTTATTGTTGGATGTAACTGGGATGCAGTGTACATAATCTCGTTTCATCACATGTACTACATGTGGTGTGAATGACAATAAAGGCTCTCTGACTCTGACTTTTGTTATATACAGTACATGCATCCCAGGTAATGCTAAATGCTGGTGATAGGTGATGGGTGGGCTATAGTACAAAGGAGGCATACTTGAATGACATTCTTTGGGGGGTGGGGTAATCAAACCATAATAACAGCTTCATTGAAGTCCCTCTAGGCTCCATTGAGAGCAAGTTGTTTTTGTGAGACAGAGAGTGAGAACCTGGAACATATTTTCTTTGATTACAGGGTAGTTCCTGTCTTTGATTTTATACGTCTACCTTATAATGTTTTGCTAGTTTTTTGATACTTTGTTAAAAAAAAAAATCTTTTTTTTCTCTCTTTTGTTTTCTATTGTTTATTGTTTGTTTGTTTATTGTTTAAGGAAATTCTACCATTGCTGTTCATTGTTCTTTAGTTTTAGCAGGTCGCTTTCGTAAATGAGCCCATGAGGTTCAAAAGATTTACCTGACTAAATAAAGGTTGAATGAATGAATGAATGAAATTAGCTAAACACTATGTTCATAAATGTCTTTTTTTTTTAAATGTAAACCTAATGTGAACCACTGGAAGAATGTCCTATGCAAAATCTTTAATATGTAAATGAAAAAATTGCGTCTAATCAATGTTGAATGAAGGTACATTACTCTGTCCTCCTCACCATAGACATTACAGTATGCTCCTCAACACCCCTCCTCCTCTCTTCCCCCCTCCCCTCCACTCCCAGCTCTGGGTGAGAGCATTTTGCGGGGGTTATCACATTTTAAATAAGCTTAAATGTTGAGGACAATTGGTTGTAATTTTTCTCAGTACATTACCTTACTTGTCAGTAAATATTATTACTTACTGTTTTTGCATAACGTGTAGTCACGAAAACAAGGTACTACTTTATAAGAAAGTGGAGCGGTCCACCCCCTTCTTTTTTTTTTTTTACTGTGGTATCTCCCTACCTCACAACTTCTTCCGGATTTCAAAGTGCTGGTGGTTTGCAACGTGTGGTCTGACTGAACCCTGGAATTTAATGCTACTCTGAGCACCTCTGCAGTAAGGTTGGTGATATTAATTTAATCTTATCTATGTTTATTTAAAAATACCTACATTGTTTTGTACGTATGTCGCAGTTTAATATGTCAACTAACATAAAAATGCATGAATATTGGCGTGTACTTATTAATTTAGCTCCGTTTACAAATAGAAACTGAACCGTACAGTTTCGGTGTATGTTTGTCAGACCTATTGGTTAACATTTCGCTGTGTTTAGAAACTTTTCAAGTCTACCCGGGCAAATTCAAACGGGCCAATCGAGCGCGGCCACTGACTGACGTCGTGCGAGTTAACCAATCAAAAGCGTACATATTGGGGCGGGGGCGGGGTTCGCACAACGTCATTCAGTAACGGCACGCGATTAGTCTGTTCGTTTCGACGGAACGCCGGTTTGGCCTACTGGTTATAGCCCAGAAAAGTCACTGAAACCGTACATATTTAATATGTTGATGTGTTTCGAAAGTTCACAAATGTTTTTATGGTTTTCTAACCGGGCCAAACCGGCATTCCGCCAAAAACAGACCAATCGCGTGCTGTTACTGAATCACGTGGTGCTAGTCAGCAAATCAAAACCGTGCATATTGGGTGACTCATGCCAAAACAGGAAAAATTGTAATATATAATCCTTTTTCAATGTTTTATTTGTTCTTACAACCTTTTTATATTGATTCTTATCTTTTTGTAACTGTTCAGCACTTTGTTTGAAAGCGCTTTATAAATAAAATTATTATTTATTAAAGTTTGGTTGTGCATTTTGTAAAGTCTCAGACTGTATTGGTCCTGGTATAGTTATAATTAGACATTTAGTTAGGCTAGTATTTCATAATGAACAATAACAATATTATAGTATAATTGCTTGATTTTGATCCAAATCTACAATTATTCATTGTTTCAGCTTTTTTCAATGCAGCATATTAATCCCCCATCTCTTTTTTTTTTTTTTTTTCAGAATCACATACCAGTTTCAAGACAACAGTGTTGAAAAAAGGTAAGATGTAGGAAGTTGTTACTCCTTCATTCTGGCTCATTATCGGTCTTTTGCACGTGACGTCACGGCTCATATCTTTTTGCACTTACGGTCGCCATTTTCCGGGGATACCCGTTCATTTAAACAGAGGAAGTCCATGTTAGACACAGTGCGATACAGAACAATAACATCAGCAAAATGCAAACTAAATATAAAAATGAGCAGAAGCCTTATAGAGAGAAACTCAACCTTGAAGCCAGAGAACGTTACATGGTGAAGTTAGCTTCAATTATCAACATTGATCCTTACGAGGTAGCAGCTAAGGCATGGACTTCCTCTGTTTAACTGAACGGGTATCCCCGGAAAATGGCGACCGGGAGTGCAAAATGTCATGTGTCTGCAAAAGACAGATTGTCCAAAAATACTATCCTGATAAACTGCATCTGGATAAAGTGAATTTAATTGTGGTTGGATCAGAAGAGTAAATAGTTACCATTCTGACACCACATTACAGTAGTTTGTACACAATCCATCACAGCTGCATGCCTTTTAAAAAATTATTATTATTATTATTATTTTATTTTATTTTTATTTTTTTTGGGGAGAGATCACCTCCCAATAAATGTATTTTGGAAAATATTTTACTTTTGATAAGTGGGAGTGGTGGCGCAGAGGTTAAGTAGGTGCGCTTGTGATCGGAAGGTCACCGGTTCAAGCCCCGGTACCGACAACATCAAAGATGTGGGTGGGATAAGTGAAGCGGTCACATTTGTCTCCACCCTCATCTGCCCCACTCTGGGCCCTTGAGCAAGGCCCTTAACCCACATCATCTGCTCCCCCGGGAACCCTAGATATCAGCTCTCTGCTCCACACAGAGGGCTGTGGTTGCTCGGTGGTCTGTGGTTGTGTCAGGAAGGGCATCCGGCGTAAAAACAACTGCCAAATCTTCATGCGACTAGATCGCTGTGGTGACCCCTAACGCAGGGAAAAAGCCGAAAGAAGGAAAAAAATAATAATAATTTTACTTTTGATAAGTACAAAATAAATAAGATACTTTAGGACTTTTACTCCAGTAATATTCTTACAGGAGACTTTAACTTTTACCAAAGTAATTTTATGATAAGGTACTTGTACTTTTACTAAAGTATTACTTTGAGGTACTTTATACAACACTAATTAACAATTTGTACGGGTATACAATGTTGCTTAAAAGCTAAACATCACACAAAGCCCCCAGAGACTGGTTTCCATTGTGGTCCTGTGTATTCCTGATTACATACAGAAAATGCCCTTTCTGTTAACAAACTGTTCCCTGTTGAACAAACACTAACATTACATTTTAAGGAAATTCTACCATTGCTGTTCATCGTTCTTTAGTTTTAGCAGGTCGCTTTCGTAAATGAGCCCATGAGGTTCAAAAGATTTACCTGACTACCGGTAAATAAAGGTTGAATGAATGAATGAATTTCTAACCAAAATAAAATCAACATCAATTATGCACACACATGCTCCAACCTTTCAAAATGTATGCAAAGATGAAGTTGTATGAACGTTTGTGTTTTACAGATGGAACCACAGATGACAGCAATGAAGAGCAGCTTTTGAAAGGCAAGTCTGTTAGACATTCCTCACTGTGTCATTAGCAGGTTATTTTTGTTTCTCATTTAATGATTTTAACTTTTCTTCTAAAGACCTTGCCATCCACAAGATGACTTCAGTGCTCACTGAAGTACTTGTGGTGGTGAAGGATCTGTCCAGAGATGTGCAGTTCATCAAGAACAAGTTGAGAGAGGGCAACATGACAAGGTGGTATCCGGGGACCAGCCACCGCAACTTATACATTCCCTGTCCAGCTGCCAGTCACCAGTGAACAAGACTTCATGGGGTGGAGTCATTACTGATGGAAGAATCAGTTCGTCAAAAGATGGTAATTTATTTGATAGACTGAACTGCATTCATTTATTAAATGTAGACCATTTCAATGTGGTCTGGCTCATTTTTCCTCAAGGAAATATATGTTAAGCTCTCTAGGTACTTGAGCACAAATTCTTATCTAAACGTTCAAAATGTGCCACAGAACATCTGCTATTAATGAAATGTTTTGAAATTTTTCAAATACTGTATATCAGGGATGTCCAAAGTGTGGCCCGAGGGCCATTTGTGGCCCCTGAAACGATTTTGTGTGGCCCCTGACTTCAGATCAAGAATTATACTAATTTGTGGGACAGTTTGTGCACAGTTTGTGCACACACCAAAAGCAGAACATGGCGCACCTCTCAAAAAAAAAAAAAAAAGAGGGGAGGGGGTATACAATTTTATCAAATATACACCATCTTCCTCACTCTTATTTTTGTGTCTTTCAGCTGCTGCTCGGCAGTTTGACCCAAAGCTAACTGACAAGGACTACAGCGAAACTGTCAAGAAGTGGCTTCGTTATGCGCCAGACCGGGAGGGAGCCATCCCAAGGAACCAAAGTGATCCAAACCCAAGCCAAACGTGTCAAACCTACCGTATTTTCTGGTGTATAGGTCGCACCGGTGTATAGGTCGCACCATCCAATTATCACCAATAGATTGGAAAAAATCCCTAGATAGGTCGCACCTACGTTTAGCTCTGCTGCAAATGTCTGCCACAGGAGCGCACAGCAAGGCTTTTAAGAAGATTAACACTTAAAAACAATTATTTGTTTGATAAAAATTATAGCAAATATGTGTCTGAGCTGAACTTTTCCTTAATAAATGAACGTAATTGTGAAATGAGCTGGATTTAAAATTTTGTTTCGCCGAAAGTGATAACAAGCCATATATAGGTCGCACCGGTGTATAGGTCGCAGGCCTTGGAAAAAAACATAAAAAGGTGCGACCTATACACCGGAAAATACGGTAGTCTGAAAAAGCTAAGTCTGGTCCTCTGGACATGCAAAAAACAAAGCAAAAAAAAAAAACCTGTAGAAACGTTTCGTCTTTCGTCCGAAAGACTTCCTCAGTCTGAGCTGCTGTATTCAGCTCAGTCTTATACCATACCATACCATTTTATTTATAAAGCACTTTAAACAGGAACAAGTCCACACAAAGTGCTGATATAAATAGCACCCTCCCACAGTGGATCAACCAGTTGGCTGATGACAGCCTGAAACCAGCTGCTCACATGAGCAAGGAGGACCATCAGCCTGACGATGGATCGTTAACACCCTGATGGTTGTTTGCTATTCACAGAGGGCTGAGTGATACTAGCAATAACAGCATTGTAAGTGGGGGACAGTTGAACCCGGAGGCCTCCACCTCTGTTTAATGATGGACGGTTTCTTTTCACAAAGATGGCCTCCTTTACTCCTCTCTCAAACCATCGTTCCTCTCTATCAAGGATGTGAACATCTTCATCCCTGAAAGAGTGACCGCTGGCCTGGAGATGAGTGTAGACTGCAGAGTCCTGACCTGATGATGTTGATCTTCTGTGCTGGGCCATCCTTTTGGCCAGTGGCTGTTTAGTTTCCCCGATGTAAGACTGATCACAGCCCTCCTGACACTGTTCCTTTTATCTTCACATGCAAGTTCGAGAGGAGAGGAGAAATCCTCCATGTACAACATTTTGAATTAAGCAGAGTATTTGATTTATCTGACATTAAAATGTACTGATGCTCTTACAAATAAAATTATTCATTTGATAACATTTGAATTAACAAAATTAAAAGAAGTCTCTGGATGACTTAATTGCACCTTTGACACAGCAGTGAAACACAGTTTAACTCTCACAGAATAACACAGCTTAAAAGCACACATCATGAAAATGACAAAAGTTATTCTTTTGATCACATCAGCCTAAAATCAAAGATAGAAATAGTCTCTTTTGGTGACTATATTTATCAGATTACAGTTTAATGAATGATTTTGTAGTAAATGTCTTGCTTTACTGAGAGGTCAGTAAAGGTCATCACTGGACAGTTCAAAAACCTTAATTTGACCCTGGGTAGGTCCACTACA
>JBBPBX010054161.1:0-23574 GCA_038048925.1 Garcialebias charrua
AAAATATGAGAAATCATTCTCAACTGACTCGATGGATTGTGGGTTGACCACGCTCCACACAGTGAGCATCCCAACCCCGCCTAATGCTCCCCCTGCATTTGTCAGACAGTACAAGATTCCTCTGGCAGCACATCAACCTATCAGAGAAATCATTAATGACCTGTTAGAAAAAGGTATCATCCGATACTGTAACAGCACTTACTCTGCGCCTTTATGGCCGGTGTTAAAACCAAATGGTAAGTGGAGACTCACTATAGACTACCGAAAGCTAAACAAACAAGTTCCCTTATCCAGATGGCCTATGACGCAACTCCAACAGGAACTGCCCAAGGTCACCAATGGTAAGTACTTCTCGACCCTCGACGTCGCCTCTGGTTTTTGGACCATCCCTGTGCGCGCCGAGGACCAGTACAAACTAGCTTTCACTTTTGGTGGCCGTCAGTACACCTTTAACAGGTGTCCCTTTGGCTACGCTAACTCACCTGCAGAGTTCAACATCTTCTTGAACAAAGCATGTCCAGACGCCCACGAGCGTGGAACACTGATCTACGTGGACGATGTCCTTTTGAGGCAGCCAACACTGGACTCACATTTGGCTGAGATCGACCACGTTCTGAATCAGCTGACAACTGCTGGTGCTAAGATATCACTGTCAAAATGCCAATGGTGCAGAACCAAAGTGGACTACGTTGGCCTACTTGTAGGTCCTGACGGAGTACAACCACAGCTGACTCGCACCCAAGGCCTCGACAATCTCAAAGTCCCCACCAATCTCAAAGAACTACAAAGTTTTCTGGGCGTGTGTAACTACTCGAACCAATTCATCGAAAACTATGCGGACCTTGCGAAACCACTGACTGAACTCCTTAAAAAAGACGTACCATTTGTTTGGACTGACAAACAGCAACAGGCAATGGACGCTCTTATAAACAGGATCAAGTCAGCCCCTTGTTTAGTCTACCCAGACGGCAACTGTAAAAATGCTAAGTTTCTTACCGGAGGCTGGTTTCTTCATGGAGGCTCGTTGAGGTAAGTTTAAAAAGTCCAAAAAAGTCCCG
Organism: Garcialebias charrua; assembly: GCA_038048925.1. Classification (NCBI taxonomy): domain Eukaryota; kingdom Metazoa; phylum Chordata; class Actinopteri; order Cyprinodontiformes; family Rivulidae; genus Garcialebias; species Garcialebias charrua. Next base: position 1,059 of record JBBPBX010054161.1, read on the forward strand.
TCGTTGTTGCGTCATCACATAGCAGAGTCTCTCCCGATTGGTTGCTGCGACGCGTCGAGCAGTCAAAGTTCAAATGAATGAACTTTGGCTGCTCGACGTCTCGGCTGCTTTGGACGCGTGCGTGCGCGGAAAAGAACTGCTGCGTGCTGCCGCGCTGCTTGAAATGCTCAAAACGCGCCGCCCCTGGCCGCGCCTCCACATAGACTTTGCATGTAAAGTGGCAGCGTCGGCCGCCTGAAACGCGTTTGTTGGGAACCCGGCATAAGACCTTTGAATATAGAGAACATAAAACGTATGGCTTTGAGGATGCTATCGATCCAAAAAAATCATTTCTATAACAACATCACCACTAACTGTGAGTATTACACCCATGAACAGTTTACTAATAACGTGAAAATGGAAAGTGCTTTATCCATCATCCACTTTAATAGTAGGAGTCTTTATAAAAACGTTACTAAAATTAAAGAGTACTTATCTCAGTTCAAAAAGTTCAGTGTAATTGCTGTATCTGAGACCTGGCTTGATAATGATAAAGAGTGTGATGTTGAATTGGAAGGATATGAAATGTTTACTATAAATAGGCCTAAAGAAAAGGAGGAGTTGCTTTATACATAGACACAGCTTTAACATGCACCAAAGTGGAAAACGTGTGATACTATAGAAAATATGGTTGAATGTTTGACTGTAGAAATTAATGTTACAAAAGGAAAAAATATCTGCATAACTTGTGTATATAGAGCTCCAGGAACATGTACAGGGAACCCCCGACCTACGACTCCATCGACCTGCGAACCACGGGACCTACGAACGACCCAAAGTTGAAGAATGCCATCGACGTACGGCAAAAAATTCGTGACCTACGAACGAACCAAGCTAAAATATATAATCGAGCTACGGCAGACTGGATGCACGACCTACGAACGAGCCCCATTACAGGTATATAATCGAGCTACGGCGAAACTGCGTCACAAAACGGCAATCGGCGAGGTGGGGGAGGGGATTGCCTTTGGCTGTTGCTTGTTGGGCATGGGCGTGACACTGCGCATGGGCATGGGCGTGACACTGCGCATGGCAGTGGAAAAGTACCGCCAGCGAGAGGGGGGGGCTGGGCTTCTGGCGGATGTACACACAGCCGCATTGCAGCTGGCGGCGGAGGGATCCGTACAGGTAAAGCGGTAACTATTTAAAGGGCTGCGGCCATTTTGTGCCTCGTGGTTTTCCACTTTGATTGATGAGAGAAGAGAGTTACGAACAGCGAACTAAGAACAACGAAGAACGACGACGACAGAAAACGAACAACGTACAAACAGGTACAGTAATAAATTTTAATTTACAGTAGCAGTTTTAGACTAAAGCGAACGTTAGCACGTTAGCATTAATTTTAAATTTTGCTCCTTAGGAATTAGCACGTTAGCTAATTTTCGACGCTACTGTATTTTTCGACGGGTCATCGAACGGGCAGGTACGGTCGTACTCAAAGAAATCTTTAGACGAAAGCAAACGTTTGCATTGATTTATGAACGTTAGCATTAATTTTAATTTTTGCTCCTTAGGAGTTAGCACGTTAGCTCGTACGAAGAATGGCTCCAAAGAGACCTGGAAAGTCCGCGGCCGCGGCAGAGGGGAAAAAACCTCGCAGAACCATCACGCTGGAGACGAAGGCAAAAATAATAAAAATGTCTGATCAGGGCATGACGCCATCTAAAATAGGAGAGAGGCTAGATTTACCGAGGTCGACTGTGGGGACGATAGTGGCGGACAAAGAGCGCATTTTGCAGCAAGTCCGTGCTTCGGCCCCAATGAAGTCCACCATCATAACTAAACAGAGGACGGGTAGAATAGTAGAGATGGAACGGTTGCTTGTGCTATGGCTGGAGGACAACACGCAACGCCGAATACCAGTTGGCATGTCGGTGATTTGCGAGAAGGCGAGGAGGATCTATAACAGGCTGATAGAACTAGGGACGAGTGAGGGAGGTGCAGGGGAGCAGGGGGGTGCGGGGGGGCAGGGGGCTGCACAGAGTGATCAGGGTGAAGGGACGTCCTCCTCCCAGAGTGATCCGGGTGAAGGGACGTCTTCCCATAGCGCAGGAGGAGGGACTTCAAGCGCAGGAGGAGTGACTTCAAGCAGCACATCAGGGGAGTTGGATGGACCAGAGACCTTCACTGCATCTAAAGGATGGTTTGATCGTTTCAGGAAAAGAAACAACTTCCACAACATCAGAGTGCAGGGTGAGCATTTAATTTCTCATTTTTATTTTTTAATAATGCAGGTACAGTACAGGTAGTCCACGACTTACGATTGTTTTTTACATTTTTTTTCCCTTTTATTACAGTGTTACAACAGGTTAACCGTGTCATTTTGTGTGCATTTAGGTGAGGCAGCAAGTGCTGACCACGAGGCAGCTGAGGCATTCCCAGCAGAACTGGCTGAGATCATCAGGGACGGTGGGTACACTGCCCAGCAGGTCTTCAATGTGGATGAGACAGGGCTGTTCTGGAAGCGTTTGCCAGACAGGACCTACATCAGTAGGGAAGAACGAACCGCACCCGGCCACAAGGTCGGCAAGGAGCGTTTGACCTTGCTGGTGGGGGGCAATGCTTCGGGTGATTGCAAACTCAAGCCGTTGTTGGTGTACCAATTTAATAAACCCAGGCCCTTCAAAAATGTTGTTAAATCTACACTTCCTGTTTATTGGGCGTCTAATAAAAAGGCTTGGGTGACGCTGGAAGTTTTTACAAATTGGTTCAACAACAACTTTGTTCCAGAAGTGAAGCGTTTTTGCAATGACCAGAACATTGCCTTTAAAGTCCTGCTGGTCTTGGACAACGCTCCAGGACACCCCCCTACTCTCACCACGTTGAACAGGCATGTGAAGGTGGTGTACCTGCCTCCCAATACCACCTCTTTGATCCAGCCAATGGACCAGGGGGTTATTAGTACGTTTAAGGCGTACTACCTGCAGCGAGTCATCCGTGCCGCTTTGGAGGCAACGGAGAACTCTCAGACCCTCACGCTGAAAGACTTCTGGCGTAAGTACAACATCCTCGATGCTGTGCACAACATTGGCCACTCCTGGGATCGTGTTACTCCACAGAACATGTGTGGAGTCTGGAAGAAGCTCTGTCCAGAGCTTGTTCAGGGGGTACACGATTCCCAGGAGGTGGACCGTGTAATCGAGGATGTTGTGAGGATGGGCAGGTCACTGGAGCTCGAAATGGACCATGATGATATCGAACACCTGCTTGGTGCATCAGGAGAGGACCTGTCCCCAGACGACCTGATTCAGCTCGACAGGCACGTCCCGGATGAGGAAGTTGAGGAGGAGGAGGAGGTGGAGGTCATTCCTCCGACCTTCACCAGGCAGGAGATGGTGCTGGCCTTTCAGGATCTCCACAACTTCCTGGCGAGGATTGAGAAGCAGGACGTGGACTGTGAGAGGTTCGCCAAGGTCCGTCGGGGTGTCCTCAATGAAGTTGCGTGTTATCAGCAGATCCTGGATGATAAAAAGCTTGAAAAGGTGCAGAGCAGCATGCTGCAATATTTTACAAAGGTCACAGCACCGCCTCCAGGATCTGCTGATGCACCAGCTGAAAGGCCATCCAGTCCTCCTGCAGCAAGCCAGGAGGAGGCCTTGGACATCCCAGCGGACGAGAGGCCATCCAGTCCTACTGCAGCAAGCCAGGAGGAAGACATGGACAGCCCACCATCTCCCCAGTGAAACACGCCGCCCCCCCCCGCTCCCTCCCTCCAGGTACAGCACGTACTGAAATGAAATGTTTTTTTTTTTTTTGGAGTTGTCATGTTACACAAATTAATGTCATCTGTCTCTGCTTATGTTCACAGCCTTCCTCCTCCTCCCCCTCCTCTTCACCAACTCCACCATCCCATCACTGACCTGCCCACCCTCACATCCCAGCACAGCAACGTCAGAAAGGTACAGCAAAGACATGTTAATTTATTTTCTCTTTTTTTTTTTACTTACATCTACACCTACTGTAATCATCACCTCTCTCTCGACAGCCTCCAAAGCGGCACGTCCCCCTGGTCCATCCACACACCTGCTACGCACCACACCACACACGTAAGGAGAAGTTGTTGTTGTCTGTGTTGTTGTTATCAGCAGGTGTTCACGTCTGTGTGTGTTTGTGTTTCAACAGATCCACTTGCTGTTTCGCCTCATGGAACAGCGTCGGGTACCACGTACCCGTGCTCCTGCTGCTCTGCCTCCAGCCTCCTGCACCTCCTCCAGCCTCCTCCCTGTGCTCCTGCTCCACACACCACACCACACACGTAAGGAGAAGTTGTTGTTGTCTGTGTTGTTGTTATCAGCAGGTGCTGACGTGTGTGTGTGGTTCATCCGCGTGTTGCTCCACGTCATGGATGAGCCTCTGGTGCTACGTGCTACTGGTCCTCCAGCCTCCTGCACCTGCTCCAGCCTCCTGCTCTGCCTCCAGCCTCCTGCTCTGCCTCCAGCCTCCTGCTCTGCCTCCAGCCTCCTGCCTGTCCTCCTGCTCCACACACCACACCACACACGTAAGGAGAAGTTGTTGTTGTCTGTGTTGTTGTTATCAGCAGGTGCTGACGTGTGTGTGTGGTTGTGTTCCAACAGTTCATCCGCGTGTTGCTCCACGTCATGGATGAGCCTCTGGTGCTACGTGCTACTGGTCCTCCAGCCTCCTGCACCTGCTCCAGCCTCCTGCTCTGCCTCCAGCCTCCTGCTCTGCCTCCAGCCTCCTGCTCTGCCTCCAGCCTCCTGCCTGTCCTCCTGCTCCACACACCACACCACACACGTAAGGAGAAGTTGTTGTTGTCTGTGTTGTTGTTATCAGCAGGTGCTGACGTGTGTGTGTGGTTGTGTTCCAACAGTTCATCCGCGTGTTGCTCCACGTCATGGATGAGCCTCTGGTGCTACGTGCTACTGGTCCTCCAGCCTCCTGCACCTGCTCCAGCCTCCTGCTCTGCCTCCAGCCTCCTGCTCTGCCTCCAGCCTCCTGCTCTGCCTCCAGCCTCCTGCCTGTCCTCCTGCTCCACACACCACACCACACACGTAAGGAGAAGTTGTTGTTGTCTGTGTTGTTGTTATCAGCAGGTGCTGACGTGTGTGTGTGGTTGTGTTCCAACAGTTCATCCGCGTGTTGCTCCACGTCATGGATGAGCCTCTGGTGCTGCCTGTCCTCCAGCCTGCCTCTGGTGTCCTGCATGTTGCCTCCATCCATCACCTTTGTGTCGTTCTGCATAAATGACTGCTGCCAAAAACCAAAAAAACTTCATGTGATGCACAGACCTGCTCACATCAGGACCACAGACCTGAACTGACACATGCCTGAACTTACAGCTGGCCTAAAATGCTCACAACATTCATTGTTGAGCAATGGCTCAGCAGTTCCATCAGATGCAGGTTTGATCATGAGAACAACATCTGTCTACCTACACTTCGGTCAAAGTAAGACAATTTTGATTCATTTTTCTGCTGCTTCTCGCTTTTTCTGAGTTCATGGACTTCTTTCTCATGCACATGGACACTCATCAACACAACGTGCTCATGTGTGATTGCTGACATCATTTTGCTGATGTGACTCTCTGATTTGCTGCTGTTTTGCTGTGAAAAGCTGCACTTTGACAAGTGTTCATGTGTGATTGTTGACATCATTTTGATGATGGGAATCCCTGGTTTGCTGCAGGTTTGATGTGAAAAGCTGCACTTTGACAAGTGTTCATGTGTGATTGTTGACATCATTTTGATGATGGGAATCCCTGGTTTGCTGCAGGTTTGATGTGAAAAGCTGCACTTTGACAAGTGTTCATGTGTGATTGTTGACATCATTTTGCTGATGTGACTCTCTGATTTGCTGCTGTTTTGCTGTGAAAAGCTGCACTTTGACAAGTGTTCATGTGTGATTGTTGACATCATTTTGATGATGGGAATCCCTGGTTTGCTGCAGGTTTGATGTGAAAAGCTGCACTTTCAGAAGTGCTCATGTGTGCTTGTTGACATAATTTTGCTGATGGGAATCCCTGGTTTGCTGCAGGTTTGATGTGAAAAGCTGCACTTTCAGAAGTGCTCAAGTGTGATTGTTGACATAATTTTGATGATGAGATTTCCTGCTGATTTGCTGCAGTTCTGATGTGAAGTTACTGATGTACAGGTGTTTATGGATGCATGTGTGGTGTAATTGTTTAGATAAGTGCTTGTAAATAAAGTTCTGTGCATGTATATAGCCCAGTATGTCAGTGTCATGCTGTTAAATGTGGGCGCGGCGGTCCGTTAGCGGTATTTCCGCGACCTACGAACAGAATAGCGACCTACGAACGAGACGCTACTTTCACCCCCTACCTACGAACCGATCGACCTGCGAACGGTTCTTAGGTCCCAAACTCGTTCGTAGGTCGGGGGTTCCCTGTATTGATAAATTTAACAATAACTTCACGTCTCTATACAGTACTTGGCAAAATTCATGGCAATAAGGTTCAAATTGTGTGTGGTGATATGAATATCGACATGTTACCGTATTCTCCAGCCTATAAGTCGCACCTTTTTGCCTACATTTCCAAGCCCTGCGACTTATAGGCCAGTGCGACTTATACGTGGATTTTTCGTTTTTTTTCACTTTGGTCAAAAAAATGGTCACTTAATTTAACGGTTTTTAACCATCAAAGTGCATTTATCAAGAAAAGTTCAACTGAGACACACTTTCACTGTAATGTCAGCTAACAAGAATATATTTTTTATGTGTTTATCTTTAAAGATCAAAGAGATGCAGGTCTGTTGTTGCTGCGCGTGCTCGTTTTGTGCCGTGAGGTGCGACTTATAGGCCGGTGCGACTTATATGTGGATTTTTCCACTTCATTGGACATAATTGGACTGGTGCGACTTATACTCCGGTGCGACTTGTAGGCCGGAGAATACGGTAAATCCTAGCAGATATAAAAAAACACAGATTTCATAAATTTAATGTACAGCATTAGTCTCTTTCCAGTACGGTAATTATTAAACCAAGTAGAATAACATCTGATACTGCTACTTTAATTGATAACATATCATTCCGAGGCTGTTAGTTGCAGTTGATATTGACACAATTTCTGGTCTTCTTATAAATGATATCACTGACCATTTGCCTGATTTTGTAGTTTTTCAAAAAAAAAATTTAGAACAGAAAACTATAAGCAGGACTCGTTCATATAAACTCATCCGACATAGAACATCTGAACACATTGCCGCCCTCAAAGCAGACTTAGCAGCACAAAATTGGAGTGACATATATGTAGCTGGAGATACCGACACTGCTTATGATACTTTTTTATCAATACTAATGAGACTTTATGATAAAAATTGTCTACTACAAAACATTACCAGGGAACATAAAGAACTGGAAAAACCATGGATAACAAAGGGAATTGTAAAAGCAAGTAAAAAGAAAAATCGATTATATCAAAGATTTTTAAAACATATAACAAAATGTGCAGAAAATAAGTTTACGTATTTTCTGGAATATAGGTCGCACCTGAATATAGGTTGCATTGTCCAATTATTGCCAAAGAATTGGAAAAATCCATATATAGGTCGCACCTGAATATAGGTCGCACCTACGTCAAAATGTGGACCGTGTTTAGCTCTGCTGCAAATGTCTGCCACAGGAGCGCACAGCAAGGCTTTTAAGAAGATTAACACTTAAAAACAATTATTTGTTTGATAAAAATTATAGCAAATATGTGTCTGAGCTGAACTTTTCTTTAATAAATGAATAATTTTAGCAGGATAAACACCTAAAAAATATATTTGTTAGCTGACATTATTGTAAGAGTGTGTCTCAGTTTAATTTTTGTTAATAAATGATTACAAATCAGCTTATTTTATAAAAATCCATATATAGGCCGCACCTGAATATAGGTCGCAGGGCATGCAAAAATGATAAAAAGCCGCAACCTATATTCCAGAAAATACGGTATAAGACATATAAAAACAAATTAATAAGTAAAAACAAAAAGGAGTATTATCTCAATCTTTTGGAACAGCACAAAAATAACATCCAGGAAACATGGAACATGCTCAATGGTTTAATTAAAAAAACATGCAGTAAGAGGAAGTTATTAATTTTTTTTTGTTAGAAATGATACAATTATAGACGGGGCGGCCGTGGCGTAGTGGTAATGGCAGTCGTCCCCCGATCGGAAGGTTGGCGGTTCGAATCCCGGTTCCCCACACCATGTGTCGTTGTGTCCTTGGGCAGGACACTTAACCCCGAGTTGCTCCCGGTAGGACTGGAAAGCGCCTTGCATGGCAGTCTGCCGCTACCGGTGTATGAATGTGTGTATGAATGGGTGGATGGTTGGTATTGTAAAGCGCTTTGGGGCCCCTCATAGGGGGCTGGAAAGTGCTATATAAATACCGATAAACTCCATTTACCATGATACCAAAGAAATTGCAAATGAATTTAATCAATATTTTGTAAATGTTGGTCACGACTTATCAAATACAGTAGTATCATGGTGCCTCAGGATAAATATAATACAGATAGAGCTAACATTAATACAAACATAAATTCATTTTTTTATTAGAGGAGTCGATGAGAAGGAAATATATGATATTGTGCAAAACGTTAAAAATAAAAAATCTACTGATTGGGTTGGAACCGATATGTGGCTAGTAAAAAATATAATAGAATATGTACTTAAGCCTTTCACATACATTTGTAATATGTCTTTTTAAACAGGTACATTTCCAAGCAAAATGAAAACAGCAAAAGTCATACCCTTTTTTTAAAGTGGTGATAAACATCAATTCTCCAATTATAGACTTATTGATATTTAATCAAAGGCATCAATATGTTCTTTCTCAATTTTCTAAAATTTTAGAAAAATTGTTTTTGCAGCAAGTTGACAATTTTATGGAAAAATATACATTATTATCTGAATGTCAATACGGATCTAGAGCCAAAAGGTCAACTTCAATGGCTGTAATGCAATTAGTAGAAGATATAGCTAACGCAATTGATAAAAAAGAATAAATATACTGTGGGAGTGTTTATAGACTTTAAAGACCGTGTAAAGTGAAATTAAATGTGTGTTTTGAGTTTGTCACACGGCATAAATATGTGTTATTAATCACCCATATAAATCTGACTGATTAAAAACATTGTTTTCCTTATAAAATTAAGTCTCAAAAATAATGAAAAATCATAATTGTGCCCTGGTCTGAAACGCTGGGGGCGTGTCAGCGCGTGGGCGTGGTTTCAGCACAGTACTGCCCCCGTGTCCTGCACCCTGAAGATGTTCGCGAAGGCTGGCAGCCTAATAGGAGTTCTCCAGCCCTACTCATTTGAACCTCCAGATAAAAATATAGGAAACCAAAGAGGTCAGTGAAAAGCAATTGTCAGCACTTGTCCACTCTGTGTGTCAGTGGCTGTGCGCGGGGGACGTGAGGTCCACTCTGTGTGTCCGCGGCTGACAGCAGCAGAGATCAAGTAAATAAAATAAATAAAATAAAGTCACCAAGCGGGTGCCCTGACCATTGCGACATCCAGGGAAGATGCAGGAACGAGGCATAATTGATTAGCTAGCTAACAATGAACAAAATATCTATGCTATTGCTATCTGATGCTATCTGCGATTCGCGAGTGAATGGCTCCACCGATGCGAAGAACTAATTTATACGGCTGGAGCTGCAGGGGGTGGGGCTTTAGACCGCGTGACGAAACGCGGTCACATTTAAACCACGCCTAAAAAATCCTGAAGCAGACATATCTTTAAACAAAGTTTGATCTATAACTCCAAAATTAATTGAGCTACAATTTTGAGACTTTTTACTCATTTACAAGATTACAATTATGACATTTATAATGTTTATTGAAGAAAATATTAAAATTCACTTTACACGGTCTTTAAAAAAACATTTGACACTATAGATCATGAATTACTTTTACTTAAATTGGAGAAATATGGTGTTAGAGGCGTTGCACATTCTTGGATAAAAAGTTACCTGAATCAAAGGCATCAATATGTACAAATAAATAATGTAAATTCTGATCCATTAGAGGTTACCTGTAGAGTACCACAAGGCTTGGTGCTGGGCCCTAAACTTTTTTTACTTTACATAAATGATATATGCAATGTATCTAAGTTGTGATCATTTACTTTGTTTGCCGATGATACCACATTATATTGCTCTGGTAATAGTTTGGAGCAGGTCCTCAGTATAATGAAAGGAGAATTACAAGCATTAAAGAAATGGTGTGACAAAAATAAATTATCACAAAATTATGATAAAACAAAATTTGTAATATTTAGTAACAAGAAAATAAAAAATAATTTCAAACTCACGATAAACCGTATTGAAATAGAACGAGTTTATGAAATCAGATTTTTAGGGGTGATACTTGATTACAAATTGCATTGGAAGGCTCATATTGATCATGTTAAAGCTGCACTATGTAACTTTGTAATGCAGTCTAACTTTTCTAACAATATATTTTTAACATATTTCTTCACTCTGTCACTATCTACTGACAGACTGATGTTAGACAAAGTAATCTCTGAAAAAACTATAGTCCCCTTGCTTCTCTATCAGCATTTATAAAAACACTAAAAACACAGAGTGACCCGCCATTAACCAGCCAATAAAAACAGAGTTTGTAACCAGCCAATAAAAACAGAGCTTGAATTTGAATCAGCCAATAAAAACAGAGCTTGAATTTGAATTTCAGCAGGGCCAGGGGGAGCAGAGCCATATATGGCTCTGAGGGGGAGGGATCAGAATGCTTTGCCTGTTGAAAATATTTCTAAGTTCAGCACTCTACAGAAAGTTGCACATAGCATCTTTAAGGCCAAAATGTCAAAAACGATTACAATACTGAATAAAACAAAACATCTCCTAAATAAGAAATCACTTTACCTGTTATACTGTTGTTTCATACTTCCATACATTTGATTTGATTTGATGCTTATTTATTCATTTTAAAAGAACGATACAAAAAAAGTTTCATCAGATACAAGAATACAAGTACCGTAGGATAAAATGAAAGGAGCAGAAAGAAGATGAAATCTTATTATATCTGCCCCTTATTTCACAATTTGTTCAAACAATGAAAACCTTCAAATTACATCACAAAATGAATAACTCTACTTAATTTTTCTAACTGTAATACAAAAACACGCTAAGCTACATCATATATAGTTTTTGAGCAAGTCCGTTTTGACCTTTTTCTTAAATGTATTGATTTTGCATTTTTAACATCACTCTCCAGAACATTCCACAATCCAACTCCCTGAATTAATACATTAATTATTGTGTTGAGATATGGGGAAACTCGTATAAAACCAACACAAAACCAGTTTACATGCTCCAGAAGAAAGCTATCTGAATTATAACTGCATCTGATTACTTTCATCCAACTAATGAGATATTTCTTACATTGCATATTTTAAAATTTTACGACTCAGAACAGCACTACACAAAGCCTACAATAAACTCCTTCCAAGCTGTATACAAAAGTAAAGAGAAAAACTGAAAGTTATGCACCATAACTCATGTTCCATGAAGGAAGGGAACGAGGTGCAACACTATTGCTATGGGAAATGCGCCCCCGCGCAATTACCTGAAGGATTACACTCACGCCTTTATGGCAGTGGGCGTCAGCGTCACCTCAGAGGTCCCGCCCTCTGAGTACTTAAGACGCTAGCGCCCATCCAAACGGTCTCCAAGTACACTTCACCGAGCTTTGGCATTGAAAAGGGCCAACTGAGTTGCACCTCGTTCCCTTCCTTCAGGGAACATGAGTTATGGTGCATAACTTTCAGTTCCCTTTATCAGTCAGGTTCACTCGGTGCAACACTATTGCTATGGGAACGTAATTCATTCACGCCCTTAAAATGCTCAGTAAAATGCATCCTTGTGAGAACTCCAGCCTTTATACATTAGGCATCTTTTGGCTGCTCTCTACTGTGTGTTAGCGAGAACAGCCTGAGTGATGTCACATGCAGTAACGTCCAAACTGTAATGTTTTGCAAACGTGTTTGTTGAACTCCAGTTTGCAGTTGCACGGATGTCTGCAACTGGTACGCCCTTGAACAGTGACCACGAGGCGGCCAAGCCTAGAGTAGAGTGGGCATGTACCCCAGAGGGCACCTGTTGACCTTTGCTACTGTACGCCCTTTTAATGGTCTCAGTCACCCAGTGTGAGAGGCGCTGTTTCGACAGGGCCCTGCCAGCAGCCGGGTTGGCAAAACATACAAACAGCTGGTTTGTTTTCCTCCAATCAGCTGTTCTTTCAATGTAAGTGTAGTGGACATGACGAGGTCCCCTATTATGCGAGATTACACCTTCGTCTTTTTTGAACTGTTCCAGTGATGCTCTTTACTGACTTCTCAGTAAACAGACATTTAGTCTTTTTTAGTTTGAATCAAACAACATATTCATTCACAAAGAGACTATTTCTATTCTTTGATTTTGTTCTAATACAAATATAATCAAAGCATTCACCTGTGTTATTCATGAACAGTGTTGTACTTTACAATATGTTTTATGATCACATATGTTATTTGCTGTGTTATTCTTTAATGTGAAGCATTACTGTGTCACTTCTTCAAATGAAGGTGTCTAATAAGTGTCAGAGTTGAATAATATGTCAAACTGACTTGTTCAGTTTTGTTTTAAAATGAGAAACAGCTAAATCTCTAATGAGCGTCTGTATGTCTTCACTTTCAGACACTTTTCCTAAAACAGTCCTCTTTGTTTTCTAAACAAACTCTCTGTTGACCTCGAAGTCTAAAGCTTCACGTTATCACTCTCTTCTCCTGTTCACAACCAATGAAAAGACTGTTTTCCTGATCTCAACATTTTTCAGTAAAAGCGTCTTCGCTTCCGTGAACGTGTGAGAGTTGGAAATGACAGCGAGACCTGACAGCTCTCTGTCTTGACAGCTGGATGAGCTGCAGTCACGAGTCAAAGACGGGCTTATCAGCTGGGACCAATGGATGACTCCATTAAGTTCACAGAGCAAAAGCTCCTTAGTTCTTAATTAACTTTCTTGAGGAATGCTTTATTTTGAAACTAACCAGTATGTGCTACTGTCTCTGACGGAGAAAGCAGGCGTCACGACACGTAGAATCCATAAACACACCGAGGTACAACCGGACTTCATAGGCCCAGAACCTGTGAAGCTCAGACTGCTTCTGCAACTCTACCAACCAAGACAGTACGTCTAACAGGTACAGAGTTGCTGATGTTTACTGGACGTGCTATCGAGTTGAGCTGGTTTTCGTATGGAGAAGTGTCAATTTCTGGTTTAAACTCAAAATAGATAACTTCCTCTTAAATCTCTCCAACCTCTCCCTATTCCTCTTAAACCTCCCCTTTTATCTCATTCTAAGCTGGTAACTACTTCTTAAGATAAAGAACCTCCAGATAAAAAGTATTATTGTCATCTTGTACTGATGTCTGTTGTGTTACAATTTAAATGTGCTGATGCATTTAATTTGTAAGAAATTGAAATCAGTCAATCAAGTGTAATGGTGTTAATTTTAGTTGATTTATTTTAAATAAAAGGTACTTAATGGCTTAAATAAAAGGTACTTAATGGCTTTATGGTTATTGTCCATCATAAATGATCACAGAAATATTGGGTAAACCTGAAAAAGAAAAGAATCCGTGAAATACTATTCAATCTGAATAAGTAAGGAGCCAAGATGGTGTAGTGGCAGGGCTTCCGACTTGGGACCCGAAGGACGCGGGTTCGCGCCCCGGCCACTACACACCTTGGGGTGTCTATGAGTGCACACCTAATTCTCCAGCTCCCCGGGCGCTTTCTATGGCTGCTCACTGCACCACCTGGTGGTGGTTGGGTTAAATGCAGAGACGAATTTCGTCTGTGTATGGGAAACATACACAGATGACAAAAAAGGACATTATTATTATTATAAGTAATTAAGGTAAGGTGTGTCAGTTTAATACTGACCTCCCAAAATCCTTTACATAAGCAGCACCCAAGGCCCTGACGGGGCAGAGTGCTCTCAACCTCCTCTGTTCCTCAGTGAGGATGGGAGCAGGAGGAAATGAAGAAAGTTCAAAGTCCAGACTTCTGGGGTTTAACGTTGGAATCTTTGGGACATATGCGGGGTTAGGACATAAGGTGAACTTTGACCCATCAAGGGCAAACTTTGTACACATTGGGTGCACAGATAAAGCGTGGAGGTCACTTACACGTTTAGCTGAGCAAAGAGCCAAGAGCAAAGCAGTTTTATAAGATAGCAAACCTATCTCAATGTTGCTCAGAGGTTCGAATGGGGGCTCACAAAGAGCATTTAGGACTAACGGGAGATCCCAGTCAGGGGCCAGGGTCCTGCTGGGGGTCTTTTCCTCAATACGCCCTTCATGAACCGTATCATGAGAGGGTGCGCACCGGGTGTCCCCCGCACCCCCCATCCTTCGTGGCATGCCAAGATGGCTGACAAAAACACCTTAATGGTGGAAAATGAGCGACCTTTTTCCAACAGGTCCTGTAATAATAATAATAATAATGAATTCAATTTATAACGTACTTTTCATTAGTGAAAATCTCAAAGTGCTGTAGAAAGGTAAGAAACTGGACCAGGTCACAGGAATATGGGACAATATTCATTTCCATGCACCAAGCCTCAAAAACACGCCATTTGCGAGCGTAGAGATGCTGTGTTGACACTGCTCTCGCTCCCTGGATTGTGTTTATCACGTTGCTGGGGAGGCCTGAGGCCATCAGTTTGTTCCTCTCAGCAACCAGGCTGAGAGTTGCCATAGTCCTGGACGTAAGTGGAGAGGTTGCTCATGTGGTTGAGTCAGCAGGTCCCTGTAGGGGAACAGCTGCCAAGGTATCAGCATTGAGCACACCTCCGAGGGCAACAGGCCCCATGGTCACCTGGGGGCCAACAATATTAGGAAGGAGTCTCCCTTGCATGTGTGCTCCCGCCTCACCTGAATTGGAGGTACGGGGGGAGAGGTGCAACGCAGCGCCCTGCTGGCCAGCTGTGGGCCAGAGTGTCTGCGTTTGCTTCGCTTAGTGAGAGGCACAGGTCGTAGAACGTGCAGGTTTTGCAGGCGGACGGATCTATGGATGCCCGGTTGCACCTTGGCTGGATCTGGTCCACAAGCCTTTGGCTCTGTCTCTGTTCTGGGGTTAGAGGAGGCCCTCCTGAGAGAGCCTCTGTCTCGTGGTTTGAGCTACCCGGGGTGCATGTCACCTTCCGTGACAATAGCCCTGAGGCGCGCTACATGAGCGGCTCGTGTTTCACAGATAGGTGAGCTGGCCTCTATAGACCCATTTACAGCCTACGTCATCAAGCAGCTGCGCGCGCACCGTGGCCACAGCAGTATGGCGGCTCGTAGTGTATTATCAAGCTACGCTAGCGGGTTATCGGTAATTGATCGCAAAGCTTACTTTAATAAGTTAACTTTGAGCAATGGCCATCAGCTTCCTGATACGTGTACAGTTACTGAATGGGAGGATGACGTGAGTAAGTGGCCTAGCATTCAGTGGCCTGATATTTACACGTATTTGGTGGAGAAACCTAGCGTGTACACAAGAGAAAAACTACGAGCATACAAATCACTCGATGCGTATGACTACGTTGTTTGTGGACATGTACAGGAAGTGCGATATAATATGGACGCAGATTTATGTGTTTTAAAGTCCAAAGTCCTCCCCAGTCAGAGACAAAGCGTAAAGAGTACAATGTATGAGGCTTGGGTAATCGTCAACAAAGTGGAGAACTACATTCTCACAGCAAACTGCACCTGTATGGCAGGGTAAGTTAATTTTGGTTCTTGATATGCATAATTTGCTTCTGTTTTAGGCCACTGAAATTTTAGATTTTACATTCTTTTCAGTGTAAAATGTTTTATTTGCATTGCTCAGATAACTTACCGTATTTTCTGGTGTATAGGTCGCACCTGTGTATAGGTCGCAGTGTCTAATATTTATCAATAAACTGGAAAAATCCGTAAATAGGTCGCACCGGTGTATAGGTCGCACCTAGGTCGCACCTACATTTGTTAGCTGCCATTTTTGTAAGACTGTGTCTCACTTTAATTTTTGTCAATAAATTATTACAAATCAGCTTATTTCAAAATGTAAATACCACCAACATCATTAAAATTAAACTACAGACTCCTAAAAAAATGTTTGTTGGCTGCCTTTTTTGTAAAACTGTGTCTCACTTTGATATTTGTTAATAAATTATTACAAATCAGCTTATTTCAAAATGTAAATACCACCAACATCATTAAAATTAAACTACAGACTCCTAAAAAAATGTTTGTTGGCTGCCTTTTTTGTAAAACTGTGTCTCACTTTGATATTTGTTAATAAATTATTACAAATCAGCTTATTTCAAAATGTAAATACCACCAACATCATTAAAATTAAACTACAGACTCCTAAAAAAATGTTTGTTGGCTGCCTTTTTTGTAAAACTGTGTCTCACTTTGATATTTGTTAATAAATTATTACAAATCAGCTTATTTCAAAATGTAAATACCACCAACATCATTAAAATTAAACTACAGACTCCTAAAAAAATGTTTGTTGGCTGCCTTTTTTGTAAGACTGTGTCTCACTTTAATTTTTGTTAATAAATGACAAATCAGTTGCAGCTGAAGGTGATCTGCTCAGAGTTGCAGCTGCTGTGGAAACCAGTGCAGGATAGCTGCAGCAATTTTATTATATTTTACTAGATTTTATCACTTGTTTTATTTTATTTATTTTTTAAGCAAGCCTAATCTGCATCCACATGATTTTATCTTTGATCTTAGTCGATATTATTATTGATTTTATTTGATTTTATCACTTGTTTCATTTTGATCTTTGCTTTGTTACACTTTGTAGCACTTTGAGATTTTTATTAATGAAAAGTGCATTATAAATGGAATTCATTATTATTATTATTATTATCTGGAGGTGGAGCTGACTGTGAGCTGAAATATGCAGCATCTGGAGGTGCAGCTGATTGAAATGCACTTTGACAGTTACAGCTACACCCAAATAAATCTGTAAATAAAGCAGAATACTGGTACAGGCCTCTTTAGCGATCATAGCGGCCGAAACTGGTACTGCACTTGCACTGCCCCCTGGTGGCCGAAACTGGTACTGCACCATTTTATGCAACAGGGAAAAAGGGCCATAACTCAGCCAAAAATTGGTCTAAAAATATGAAAAAAAATCCATAAATAGGTCGCACTGGTGTATAGGTCGCAGGCCTTGAAAAAACCATAAAAAGGTGCGACCTATACACCGGAAAATACGGTAGTCATTACATATTCAAAAATATTAAT
Source organism: Garcialebias charrua (assembly GCA_038048925.1). Lineage (NCBI taxonomy): Eukaryota > Metazoa > Chordata > Actinopteri > Cyprinodontiformes > Rivulidae > Garcialebias > Garcialebias charrua. The sequence goes on from JBBPBX010054161.1 coordinate 18,359, forward strand.
CCAGAGGTCACAGTGGCTTGAATTACAGAAGCTAATGAAAATCACAAATGTTTATTTATTTACAATCAAAGTCTGAACTTAGTCAGGAAACATTCAAAAGTGACATTTACACCACAACATGTTAGTAATTTCCAACATTTCAGTCTAGGATCATGCTGTAGTCATGCAGCTGCCATACTGTTCAAAGTCGAGCTCGCAGTTAGGATGGTCAGGACAGAGAAGGCAGCAGTTACCTCCGGTGTGTGCATGTGGAAAGAGAGTCGAAAAGAGGTCAAGCCAGCTCCACTGAGTGAAATAAAGTTCAACAAAACTAAGAGGCTACGCAAGCAGTTTCCAGCAGCATCAAAACCTACTCACAAGAACAGTGAGACACCCAGAGGCATGTAGATGTCAACGCAGGCAAAATAAGGCCCACTTTGATCATTATTAAATTTTCAGGGACTCCAGACTACTGTAACTTCTTTATACAGTACAAGTAACAAAGTTCACACTCATTTCATTTTTATTCATAACATGCATTGGCCTCTACTCCTAATTAAAAATTGTTTGAGCGACTAAAGCATTTAATTATAAATCATTATTCTAAAAAAGCTAAGTCTGGTCCTCTGGACATTCAAAAAATAAAACAAAACAAAGCAAAAAAAATGTAGAAACGTTTCGTCTTTCGTCCGAAAGACTTCCTCAGTCTGAGTTGCTGTGTTCAGCTCAGTCTTATAAATAGCACCCTCCCACAGTGTTGCACAACCAGTTGGCTGATGACAGCCTGAAACCAGTTGCTCACATGATCAAGGAGGGCCATCAGCCTAACAATGGATCATTAGCACCCTGATGGTTGTTTGCTATTCACAGAGGGCTGAGTGATACTAGCAATAACAGCATTGTAAGAGGGGGACAGTTGAACCCGGAGGCCTCCACCCCTGTTTAATGATGGACGGTTTCTTTTCACAAAGATGGCCTCCTTTACTCCTCTCTCAAACCATCGTTCCTCTCTATCAAGGATGTGAACATCTTCATCCTTGAAAGAGTGACCGCTGGCGTGGAGATGAGTGTAGACTGCAGAGTCCTGACCTGATGATGTTGATCTTCTGTGCTGGGCCATCCTTTTGGCCAGTGGCTGTTTAGTTTCCCCGATATAAGACTGATCACAGCCCTCCTGACACTGAACAGCATACACAATATTACTCTGTTTGTGCCGGGGGACTGGATCTTTGGGATGAACCAGTCTTTGCCGTAATGTATTTTGGGGTTTAAAAGCCACTGGGACGTTGTGTTTAGAGAATAAACGTCTCAATGTCTCTGAAACTCCCGCAACATACGGAATGACCACTGGTCTGGGTCTGGGTTCCTTCTTTTCACCTGATGGCTGGCTGGAGTCCTGTTTGGGTTTCTTCTCTGCTTTCAGGAAGGCCCAGTTAGGATATCCACATTTCCCTAGAGCCTGTTTTGTGTGTGATTTCTCCTTCTGTCTGGCTCCTAAGTTAGTGGGGACGCTGTCTGCTCTGTGATACAGAGTCCTGATGACTCCTAACTTGTGCTCCAGAGGGTGATGGGAGTCGAACTGTAAATACTGGTCTGTGTGTGTGGGTTTGCGGTACACATCAGTTTGCAGATTTCCTCTATCAGAAACTGAGACCTCACAGTCCAAGAAAGCCAACCTGCCATTTTTCACATCTTCTCGTGTGAACTTGATGTATTTATCCACAGAGTTGATGTGATCAGTGAAATGTTGGACTTCCTGAGATTTAATTTTAACCCAGGTGTCATCAACATACCTGAACCAATGACTTGGTGGTCTCCCTGAAAAGGAAGTCAAGGCTTTCTTTTCTACCTCCTCCATGTACAGGTTGGCAACAATAGGAGAAACTGGCGACCCCATAGCACACCCATGTTTCTGCCTATAATATTGCTCCCCATATGTGAAGTAGGTTGACTGCAGGCACAGTTTCAAGAGTTGACACAGTTGCTCTGTGGAAAGTGTGGTCCTGCTGTTCAGAGTGGTGTCTGATTTTAACCTTAAACAGACCACCTCTACTGCTTCATCAACAGGGATGCACGTAAAGAGTGATGTGACATCAAAAGAGACCATTGTTTCATCAGTCTCCATGATGACACCCTTCACCTTCTCCACAAAGTCCAGTCCATGCACTCAACACTCTTAGCAAGGACAAAAACATCATAATTCTCCCAGCAGACAAAGGAAGGTGCACAGTGATTTTGAACCAGAAAGACTATCATGAGAAAGTTATGTCACTCCTTAGTGACGTAACCACTTATGAACCGCTGAAAAGAGATCCAGGAAGTGGTTACAAGAAGAAGTTGATAGATTGCCTGAAAATTTTAAAGCAGGACAAGGCTATTGACAGTATTCTGTACCACAGACTGTACCCAGGGGAGGCCACACCCAGTCTGTATGGTTTACCCAAAATCCACAAACAAGGTGTACCTTTAAGACCAATTGTTAGCATGATTAACTCGGTCACTTACAATGTTTCCAAATATCTGGCATCTGTACTCATCCCTTTAGTTGGCAGCTCAGAACACCACATACAGAACACCATGGACTTTGTGGAGAAGGTGAAGGGTGTCATCATGGAGACTGATGAAACAATGGTCTCTTTTGATGTCACATCACTCTTTACGTGCATCCCTGTTGATGAAGCAGTAGAGGTGGTCTGTTTAAGGTTAAAATCAGACACCACTCTGAACAGCAGGACCACACTTTCCACAGAGCAACTGTGTCAACTCTTGAAACTGTGCCTGCAGTCAACCTACTTCACATATGGGGAGCAATATTATAGGCAGAAACATGGGTGTGCTATGGGGTCGCCAGTTTCTCCTATTGTTGCCAACCTGTACATGGAGGAGGTAGAAAAGAAAGCCTTGACTTCCTTTTCAGGGAGACCACCAAGTCATTGGTTCAGGTATGTTGATGACACCTGGGTTAAAATTAAATCTCAGGAAGTCCAACATTTCACTGATCACATCAACTCTGTGGATAAATATATCAAGTTCACACGAGAAGATGTGAAAAATGGCAGGTTGGCTTTCTTGGACTGTGAGGTCTCAGTTTCTGATAGAGGAAATCTGCAAACTGATGTGTACCGCAAACCCACACACACAGACCAGTATTTACAGTTCGACTCCCATCACCCTCTGGAGCACAAGTTAGGAGTCATCAGGACTCTGTATCACAGAGCAGACAGCGTCCCCACTAACTTAGGAGCCAGACAGAAGGAGAAATCACACACAAAACAGGCTCTAGGGAAATGTGGATATCCTAACTGGGCCTTCCTGAAAGCAGAGAAGAAACCCAAACAGGACTCCAGCCAGCCATCAGGTGAAAAGAAGGAACCCAGACCCAGACCAGTGGTCATTCCGTATGTTGCGGGAGTTTCAGAGACATTGAGACGTTTATTCTCTAAACACAACGTCCCAGTGGCTTTTAAACCCCAAAATACATTACGGCAAAGACTGGTTCATCCCAAAGATCCAGTCCCCCGGCACAAACAGAGTAATATTGTGTATGCTGTTCAGTGTCAGGAGGGCTGTGATCAGTCTTATATCGGGGAAACTAAACAGCCACTGGCCAAAAGGATGGCCCAGCACAGAAGATCAACATCATCAGGTCAGGACTCTGCAGTCTACACTCATCTCCACGCCAGCGGTCACTCTTTCAAGGATGAAGATGTTCACATCCTTGATAGAGAGGAACGATGGTTTGAGAGAGGAGTAAAGGAGGCCATCTTTGTGAAAAGAAACCGTCCATCATTAAACAGGGGTGGAGGCCTCCGGGTTCAACTGTCCCCCTCTTACAATGCTGTTATTGCTAGTATCACTCAGCCCTCTGTGAATAGCAAACAACCATCAGGGTGCTAATGATCCATTGTTAGGCTGATGGCCCTCCTTGATCATGTGAGCAACTGGTTTCAGGCTGTCATCAGCCAACTGGTTGTGCAACACTGTGAGAGGGTGCTATTTATAAGACTGAGCTGAACACAGCAACTCAGACTGAGGAAGTCTTTCGGACGAAAGACGAAACGTTTCTACATTTTTTTTTGCTTTGTTTTGTTTTATTTTTTGAATGTCCAGAGGACCAGACTTAGCTTTTTTAGATTTTTCTACCTGGATTATTGAGCATGCATCAGAGTATTTTGAACCACTTTGGCCAGGATTGCCTCAAACTTGTTAGAGAGTTTGAGAAAACAGCTAGGAAGAGGGCAGACTACAGGAACCACTTGCGATTCAACCTTAGATGCAGACAAAGTGGCATCATTCCCAAGAGCCTGGAACTGAAATCGTCGGTCAGCGGGGACCGAGCAAGCAAGATCCTTCAGAAGGCACAGACGCAGCTGCTGAATGAACGGGTAAGACAGACCAATTTTACTATTGAGGCCTTGAAGACCAAAGAAGAGCACATTAAACAAAAACTAACAACGTGCCTAGATCAGACCACACTTCAGCAAGTGATGGACTGTACAGATCAGGCACGCTTAGCACAGCATGCCAGGTCCAAGACTCGACAGCAAAACAAATTTAACTTACTGATAACTCGTCAACACCATCACAATTCCAATAACAACACGTTCAGTGTAAGGCAACACTTCACTACACAGCTACATGCCAGGGAGACAGAGACGTGGGTGAAGAATTTATCTGACAGACAGCTCACCCAGCCAGAGACAGAGATTCTTGCCAGGGGACTAAACTTTGCAGTGGCACCAAGTAGAATTCCTCTAGTAGAGATGATCACAGCCACTGAGTCAGCCATCCGTAACAACAAAATTAGAGATTTTGAAGCCGAACAACTCAGAGTCAAAGTTTCAGCCTGTCTCAGTAATGCTAAACCACCACCTTCCAACATCAGTAGAGAAGAGAAAGATGCACTCAACACTCTTAGCAAGGACAAAAACATCATAATTCTCCCAGCAGACAAAGGAAGGTGCACAGTGATTTTGAACCAGAAAGACTATCATGAGAAAGTTATGTCACTCCTTAGTGACGTAACCACTTATGAACCGCTGAAAAGAGATCCAGGAAGTGGTTACAAGAAGAAGTTGATAGATTGCCTGAAAATTTTAAAGCAGGACAAGGCTATTGACAGTATTCTGTACCACAGACTGTACCCAGGGGAGGCCACACCCAGTCTGTATGGTTTACCCAAAATCCACAAACAAGGTGTACCTTTAAGACCAATTGTTAGCATGATTAACTCGGTC